>CM044007.1:24270680-24520680 GCA_024085815.1 Flaveria linearis | reverse complement strand
CCCCTTCCAAGGTGAGATCTTCAACATAACTCGGTCGCCAACCTTGAATTCTATCGGCATACGACTTTTGTCTATCTTTCACCGCCTTCATAAAGGCTTTGATATTTTCCAAATTCTCAGTCGTAGCCTCGATCACCTCGACACCTCCCAGCTCTTTCTGCCCAATATCTCCCCAACATACGGGCGTCCTACACCTTCTACCGTATAGCATCTCGTATGGTGGCATGGCAATACTGGCATGATAACTATTATGTATGAGAATTCTACTAACGGTAGGTGATCGTCCCATCTTCCTCCAAAATAGATTACACATGCTCGAAGCATATCCTCTAGCATCTGAATCGTTCTCTCAGACTGGCCATCTGTCTGAGGATGATAACTCGTGCTAATGTGTAGCCTCGTCCCCATCGCATCATGGAATCTCTTCTAAATCTTCGATGTGAATCGGGTGTCAAGATCCGACACGATAGGCACCGGCACACCATGATGACCTACAATCTCCTTGATGAACAGATCCGCCAGTCTTTAGGATGAATACGTTTTACGGATAGGTAGGAAGTGAGCACTCTTGGTTAGACGATCAACAATCACCCAGATGACATCGTACCCCCTTGTCGTGCGGGGTAACTTGGTAATGAAGTACATGGTGATATGCTCCCACTTCCACTCGAGTATATCGAATGGTTGGATTTTCCTATAAGGCTTCTGATGCTCTGCTTTCACTTGCAAGCAAGTAAGGCACTTACTTACATACTCCACCATGTCGTGTTTCATACCCAGCCACCAGTAGTCTTTCTTCATGTCTTGATAATCTTGGTGGCACCAGGATGAATGGAGTATCGAGTCTTATGAGCTTCATCCATGATTCGCCCTCGTAGATCTCCATAACAAGGGATCCACAATCGTTCGAAACGGATTCTAACCCCGTGGGTGTTTTCTCCCAGTTCCGCGACTAGACCTCTTATTTGTTCAGAGTTGAGGAAACTTTCTTTTAACACCTCATTCTGAAATTCTTTCACATGAGTCATCACGTCCGAGGTCATCACTAACTGGTACGCCTTCACCCGAATCGGCTCGGGTCTCTCTTTTTGGCTAAGGGCATCGGCCACCACGTTGGCCTTCCTTGGATGGTAGTGGATCTCACAATCATAATCTTTGATGAGCTCTAACCATCTCCTTTGTCTCATGTTGAGATCCTTTTGCTCGAAGAAGTACTTCAAGCTCTTGTGGTCGGTGAAGATGGTGCACTTCCTCCCGTATAGGTAGTGCCTCCAAATTTTCAACGCAAAAACCACAGCTGCTAACTCCAAATCGTGTGTAGGGTAGCTGAGTTCGTGGGTCTTCAACTGCCGGGATGCGTAGGCTATCACTCTTCCATGTTGCATCAACACGTAACCTAACCCAGAATAAGATGCATCCAAATACACCACTAAGTCTTCACTTCCCTCGGGCAATGTCAAGATAGGATCTTGTGTTAATCTCATCTTCAACTCCTCAAAACCACACTCCTATTCTTGACCCCACACGAATTTCACATCCTTGCGAGTCAATTTGGTCAAAGTTGAGGCTATCTTTGAGAAGTCTTGACTGAACCTTCTATAGTAGCCCGCCAAACCCAAGAAACTACGGATCTCGGATGGTTTCTTTGGAGACTTCCATTGCATCACGGCCTCAACCTTTGCCGGGTCCACCATGATCCCCTCAGCATTAACAACATGACCCAAAAATTGAACCTCGCGTAACCAAAAAGCACACTTGGAGAATTTAGCATACAACTTCTCTCTCCTAAGTGTCCCCAATACATCACGTATGTGGCTGGCATGTTCTTTCTTGCTCTTAGAATAAATCAGGATATCATCATAAACACTATCACTGACTTATCTAACTGTAACAACCCGAGCGTTTGGGTCATATGAACTCCTCATTTCATATATTGTAAACGAGTAAGTAAGGAGTAAATTGTCTATTTAAAGTTTGAAGTTTTTGGATTAAATTTTTATGTTATAAGAGACCGTTAGAATATAATAATAATATATTATATTCGAACCTGCTCCATTTTTTACGAAACTTAGGTTGACTCGTAGAGAAAAATAAGCTCGTCACAACGACATATTTGAAATTTCATAATACGCTACATATTAAAAGTTATAAGAGAAAAACGAGTTAAGCAGCTGAATTAATTATAATAATATAATAATATATAATAAAATAATAATATAATCACTTTTCAGTCGCAAGAATTTGCAATTCACTTGTATCGTCCCACATCGAAAACTCCATCTGAACTTCATCTCACATCGGCTCTGAAACTTTTTCACCTACCTTCTGCTCCCTTATAAATAGAAGCCTTAAGGTTGAATTTAGAACATAAGTTTCTTTGAAAACACTCTAATATAAAGAGAATCCCGAGTTCTCAATACCCCGTTGGTGTTGTTAGTAGTCGTTTTGGTACTCGAGTAGGAGCGCGACTAGGAGCGCGAGTAGGGGAGACTCTACATCAAATTGCCGTAGATGGTTTTCAGGTACGCCCTTGTTTAAGGTTCGGTTTAATTATTATTATAGTCGTTATATTATTACTATTATTATTATTATTATTATTATTATTATTATTATTATCATTGTAGGTATTAATATTAATATAGTTATTATTAATATTAAAATTATCATCTTTATAGTTATTATTATTATTATAGTTGTTATTTTTAGTGTTATAGTTAGTATTATTATTATTTGTTATTTTTAGTGTTGTAGTTGTTATTATTATTATTATTAGACTTTAAGGTTATTATTAGGGAAGGTATTTGGTAACCCCGAGGGTTGGCTCGAGTATGATGGAAACGCCCGAGTTATGTCAACTAGTAAGGGTTGTACCAAAGGGTTGGCATAGGATAAAAGAAAGTGCCCGAATAAAACCAACAAATAGAAATAGATAACGAATCATCCCTAAAATTTTTACTAGCTAGAATATAGCTTAAATAATGTTATTTTGCCTATAGGATAATACCTGATAGCAGTGAACCTGAGCAGACGATATCACCGACATGATTGATTGCGGTGAGTTCCTCTGAATTGTTTTCTAAAACGGGATGTGATGTTCTGATAAGTGGTAATAATCGTAGAATTGACTATCAATAGCATCTGTGATATATAGCAATACTTGATAGGATGCTTGAGGGCTGTTTGTATGATTCTGCTTTAGCCAGTGGAGTTTGTATACATAGCCTGGTTATGTGAATTTATGCTGTGCTTACTCTGTTCTTATCTGTTTGCCATGGTTGTATCTGCTTGATGCAATAGTCAATAATAACAGTTTTAAATTTTAAAGAATGCCATGTTTATGAACTCACAAGCTTTATGCTAAGTCCCAAATGTTTTCTATTTTTATGGACACACATCCTAGGTGCCAAGTGATTGCAGGGATTGAAGATTACGAGCTAGTTTATGAGAAAATAAAATTCTGGAATGTTGTTGAAGTTTTGGATCTCTAGTACAGTTAAACTGATGTAATGGTATTATCTATTATAATAAATGTATTGTACACATTGATGTATAATTAAAGTTAGACTTCCGCTATGTACTCTATAACTCCTATGTGTTCTGTATATCCGATGCGTAACACTCCCCACGGTGAGCCCTGGGAGGCGGGCGTTACAAGTTGGTATCAGAGCCATAGTTTAAGTGAACTAGGTACAAAGATAGTATCTAGACATAAACTAGAGAAGATGCTTTAAGATAATTTGATTATTTTCATAGGCATTGGGTAATGGGTTTTGGTGAACCATGGAGGATAATGGCTAGAACATTATAATTCCAATAGATAAGCAATGACACCTGGCCACTATTATTTCTTGTCTATTAATACTATTATGTTCTGGATCATAATCCCTCATGTGAATACTAAATCCCTGCTCCCTCATGTAGGCTTTGACTATGCCAAGAGTAGAAAATACAAATGGTAGGGGTCGTGGTAGGTCTCCTGGTAGTAGAAGGCAAATCATGTCATCTACAAATGATGACCATGAAAATCTTCATCATGCTGAACATGAGTCACAACAATTTGCTGGACCATAATTCCAAGCAGCTGTAGCTGGCATAATAGAGATGCTTTGCCAACTATTATAGATGAGGTTATGAACGCCTCTGGAGGGAATGTGAGCAATGGTGGTAATGGGCAGGATGATCATATAAATAACACCAATGGTAATGGTGATAGTGCTATGGAAGCTGAACTTAAGTAGGGTTGTTCCTACAAAGCTTTCAAGGGATGTGAACCTCCAATATTTGATGACAAAAGAGATGCCATGGCCACATTTCAGTGGATTCATGAGATGGAAGCTGTTATTGAAATTAGTGGATGCACAGCCACGCAAGCTGTCATGTATGCCACTCACTCATTAGGTATGAGGCATTGTTTTGGTGGGACAATGTTAAACAAGCTAAAGGACCTGTAGTTGTTACTACTTTAACCTGGAATGAACTGAAGGAGCTGGTGATGGAAAAATTTTGAAGTTGAAAGGGACAAAATTGAAAGAGAATTCTTACAACTACAAGCCGGAGCCATGACACATCGTCAGTACACGACCAAGTTTGATGAGATGGCTCGACTGCTTCCTGAGCATGTAACACCTGAAGCAAAGCGCGTAAAAGATACGTGCAGGGTTTACCCCCTCATATTCGATAGTTAGTTAAAATGTCTGCCCCCAAAACCTATGAGTCTGCAATTGCATTAAGTGCCATTGCATATGAAGAAGAAGGCATAATGACTGATAACAACAAAAGAAAGAGAAATGAGGATGGATACCAGATGCCAAGAAAGGACAGAAAGATCACACGAAATGAAGGGAACCGTGTCAACAAACCGTGGAGGAACGATAAAAAAGAGTCTTGGAGAAAGTATCAAGATTCCAGATGTCTTAAATGTCCAACAGGTGATCATTCACGAAAGAACTACCCAAAATTAGATGCTTTAACTGTTAGGAGTATGGACATTTCCGAAGTGATTGCAAGAACCCTCCACAAGCACAACCTACGGAGAATCTAAAACAAGTCCAAGGGTCGAGTGTATGTGTTAAAAGAAGCTGGAGATGAAACCATAGCTGGTACGTTTCTCATTAACAACATATATGCTAGAGTTTTATTTGACACTGGTGCAAATATAAGTTTCATTTCAACTGCCTTAGTATCTTATTTGAACTTAGTACCACAAACTCTAGAATGTGCATATATTGTAGAAACTGCCAGTGGTGAGCAAGATAAGATAAGTCAAATTTTTAAGGATTGTGTTATCACCTTAGTTAACACCAAATTCTCTGTAAACTTAATGCCGACCATTTTAAGTGAATATGATATTTGTTGGTACACATGTCCCCAGTTCTAGTCTAGTGAGCTTAAATGTAATAGAACTTCTTCTTGTAACACATATGCAATGTTTAATCAAGCTAATGAGAATCTCTTCTATATATGTGTATTGGTCTTTAATGTTATATCTATCTATAATGTTTATTGTTACACACGTATATGACAATGTTATATAGGTTTACAGTTGTTAGACATAGTTCTAAACCATTAAAGGTTCATGAATGTGTTTAACTAAGTTATCTGATTCAGTCGCACGACTGGACCATACGAATGGGCCAGTCACACGATTGAACCAGGAGATTGAGTCAATCGTACGATTGAGTCATAAGACTGACTCAGTCGTCCAAATGAATCAATTGTATGATTCAGTCGCATGACTGAGCCAATCGCCTGGCTCAGTCGTACGACTGATAGCTGTAACCTATAAATACCACTTAATTCGTGGAAAAACGGAAGACTTCGAATACTTGAAACCCTAGTCGACCCAGAACGTCCAGTTCGTCCATTCCAACTTCATAGAACGTCTGAGATCATTCCTAGTCCATTCTTAACGTTTTCTAATCGTTAGGATTGATCTTGATTTCGTTCTCCCTAATTGGATTGCCAATCAAATAGGATTCCGCACTATTTGATCCGGTATAACGAAGAATCAGTTAGTACTCCGTACGTGCACGGTCGTAACAAGTTGTATCAGAGCAGAGGCTCTTGATTCTTCGTTGATTCAATCGTTTTTGTGAAAAAGTCCACATTTTTAAGCAAAAAGATCTTCTTTTTCTGCTAAAAATCGAGTCTTTACGTTTGCATGTTCTGAAAATTCAATCCGTTTCGACTTACAGCCGTCTAGGGTTTCAAAACGTGCGTTTTAGGTCAAAAGTTGCGAAAATTCTCGATTTCAGCAGTCTCAGTCGCACGATTATCTCAATCGTACGACTGAAGTCCAGTCGCAAGTTCATTCGCCCATTTGAGTCAGTCGTAGTGTCAAATCGCCCGATTGAGTCAGTCGCCAGTTCAGTCGCCCAGTTTCAGTCAGTCGCCTTGTCCATTCGCCCGATTGTGTTCAATCACACGATTGTAGCTCAGTCGCCTGTTCAATCGCACGGTTGAGTTCAATCGCATCCCAGTCGCATTAACAGTCTGTTTTTCAAGTTTAAGTCAACATTCATCATGGACTCAGAAAACTTCGCATTCTCAGCAGGGAAAGACTCAAGGATTCAGAACCTACTACTTCTGGAGAATGAGATTGGTAACCACAATAAGCCGCCTAGGCTTCTATCCATTGATGAGTTCCCGTAGTGGAAGCAAAGGTTTGAGATTCATCTCAATGGCGTGGATACTAATCTATGGAATTCTATTGAGACGGTTTATACCATGCCAGTTGGTGCTGATGGTTTGCCATTAACGTTGAGTGGAATGACTGATGCTCAAAAGACTGCCTATAATGCTGAAAAGAAGGCTTATGCTATGCTCACCCAGTCTATTCCTAAAGAGATCTTCCATCAGTATTCGGATCAGAAACAGAGTAAAAAATTCTGGAAAGCTCTAGAGAAAAGGTATGAAGGGAGCTCAACTCTGAAATCCTTGAAGGCCAAAGCTCTCAAATAGGAGTTTGACAATTTCTCTGCTATTAGGAACGAGAGCTTGGACGACATCATTGACCGCTTCTATCATCTAATGAGTGAACTTCACACTCATGGGGTTAAAACGTCTAAAGAAGAAAAGGTTGACAGTTTAGCTGAAGGTCTTCCAGAAAAATGGGATTCATTTATTTCCTCCTTGAGACACAATTCAGTTCTCGAGACTTTGGATATAAATAACTTTATTATGAAACTGCGAGAGGAAGAGGTCAGACATAAGTATAAGGTGAAGAAGGGTGCATATGCTCAGGATCCTACTCTTTACAATGTGACTCCAACTCCAATTGCAAAGTCTTCCAATGCTCCTCTGCAGACTGCATTTGTTTCTAATACATCTGGTCAAAGCTCATCGTCTGGGGGTGAGTCATCTGTTTCATCAGGGGTTCAACACAGTATTACTGAAGCTCACTGACAAAGTTAATAACTGAGAACCTGGGTAAAGTCACTGTGGAGGTTGCTAAGGAACACATGGACCTACTTGCTGCAGTGGTTCATTCCTATGATGGTTTGGTTGCAGGGAAGATAGGAAACTGCCACTTGGCTGATGAAGACTATGAGAAGGTGGATGAAAATGAGTTGGAGAGGATGGACATTATGTGGGCTCTTGCAAGTGCTGTGCGACGAGCAAAGAAGTTTGTGAAGAAGACAGGGCAGAATCTCGTGGCTACAAAAGATACTACTTTTGGGTTTGACAAGTCCAAAGTCACGTGTTTCAACTGCGGTGAGAAAGGACATTTCAAGAGAGGGAATGTGTGAAGCCTAAAAAGACTGGGAACAGAAATCCATTCTCCTCGTTCAACAGGAAAGATAAAGATAAGAAGCCAGTTCCAGCAGGAAGTGATTCCAAGGCTTTGGTGGCACAAGGTGATGAAGGACAGGACTGGTCCTTCCGGTTCTTATCTGATGGTGAAGCCAACATAGCTTCTGTCGAGGACCTAAATGAAGACTCAGCAAGTAAGGGGGAGAACTCAGCTGAGCTTGACAATGCTGAATTGGATGATGACATAGCTGATGTTGATCAGCTTGTGGAGAATGAACTGAATGGTGCGTCTGAAGCACAATCTGAACCCCAAAATGCTTTCATGGCTGGAACATCTACATCGGCACAGGTAGAATCAAAGGATGAATTATTTACTAAACATGCTTGTGTTGAATGTGAAAAATTTGGGGAAAGCATTGACCTGAAATTTGCTAGGTTATTAGATCATAATGATAACTTAGTAAATGATTTAAAATTGTGCACTGAAGCAAACAGAATCTTAAAACAGAATAAAAACAGTTATAAAGAAAAGATTGATGCTTTAAAGAAACAGTTAAAAGAAACTGAAGTTGTTGCCTTTAACCAAGAAAATGATATCAAGTTTTATTTAAAGACAATAGAAGAAACTAAGATGGAACGAGCGGTTTTACAAGTTGAAAACGAGTCTTTGCAACAAAGACTCCACAGTTTAGCTAGTTCCTCACATATTTTGAAAAACTTGGTTAAAGAACGCAACAACGGGGAGGGTTTGGGTTATAAAGTTGTGCCACCACCACATGAGTCCTTTTTAAACATCAAACAACGTCCAATTAATGATAACCCCATAAAGGATCATGTGGTGACAACTCCTCTAGTCTGTGATCCGGATACAGCAGTCAACTCTGCCCATTGGTTCCTACCAGACAGCTTCTGCATCAAGCACAAAAATCACTGGCAAGGGAGTGGAAGAGAATGTTCAACATCTCATGGGTTGGGTAAAAAATCAACTTCCAAACAACCTTAGATTTCCAAAGACACTCAAGCTAAACCAGTGAAGCAAGATAATCACCAATTTCCAAGACCAAACACAAATCATGTTAAACAAGTTAAATTTGTCAAAGGAGGTGAAAATCTTAAAAGTGATAATAAAAAGAAAGAATCTGAGGTTTATTCACCGCCCCACAAGAGATCTCCTAGCCCTGATGAATGGAGATCCTGCTATACTTGTGGTCAGCGCGGTCATATTTCGACTAATTGTCCTCGCTATCAGACACCAAGAACTAAGGTTGAGCTACACGACAAAGTCAAAGTAGATTCAAAATAGCGTTCTAAGACTCCAGTTAGATCGAAAACACCTATTAGGTCTAAAACACCTTCTAGGTCTTTTCGTCTCCACCTCGCCAAAGGCAAAACAGACAAGTCCCCGACAAGTCTGTGATGCCAGAGGTAAAACCTGTTTCTGAATCTAAATCATATGCTCAAACCGTAAATCAGTCTAAGGTGTACCACAAACAATCCTATCACAGGGATGGTTTATGGAAAGCCAAGACAACTGGTGTGTCTAAGCAAGGACAATCTGAAAGTTGAGATTCCACCCACTAATAAAGGACAGTGGGTCGAATTCATGATGGTTGATTCCTCTGGGAAACCCAAGCCAGTCAAGGCTTGGGTCCCCATCCTTAACTGATGATTTTCTCATATGTGCAGGTTGTCCGCTATAGTGCGTCTACAAATACATGGATAGTAGATAGCGGAGCTTCCAGGCACATGACGGGAAACAAGTCTCTTCTTTTCAATGTCAAACAAATTAAAGGGGGACACGTTTCATTTGCTGGTAACAAAGGAGGATACATTACCGCCCAGGGCGAAGTAGGTAATGACAAGGTAAGATTCGACAAAGTCAACTTTGTTCAGCAGTCAGAAAACAATCTGCTTTCTGTGTCTCAGATTTGCGACAAGGGATTCAAAGTCATGTTTGATAATCGCAAATGTTACATTCTGAAGAAAGAAATGGATATTCCAGAGGAACAGGTATTAATGTCAGCATCTAGATATAATGACTTATTGTTCTAGATATGTCAAATGCCTCTACTAGTTCTTCTACTGTTCAATGTTTCTTATCTAAAGCTACAGAGAAGGACTCCATTTCGTGGCACAGAAGAATAGGACACATTAATCATAGGAAGATGAATCACCTGATTCATAATAACCTAGTTGATGGAGTTCCTGTCAAGAACTCCAAGCTTCCTGATTTTTGTGTCTCATGCAAGAAAGGAAAGCAAACAAGGAAATCTCACAAGATCAAGAATGTCCATTCTATTGAGATACCCCTTGAGCTACTGCACATGGATCTTTTCGGTCCAGTTAGCACGAAGAGTATCGCTGGAGACTGGTACTGCTTCGTAGTCACCGATGACTACTCACGATTCTCGTGGGTGATGTTTTGAAAGCTAAGTCAGAAACATTTGAGTCATTCAAAGTGCTGGTCACCACTCTGGAGTCACTTTACAAGCTTAAAGTGAGAAAATTCGCTCAGATAATGGAACCGAGTTCAAGATTCAGTGGATGGATGCGTTCTACAAAGAAAAGGGAATTGTTCATCAATTCACCTCTGCATACACTCCACAGATGAATGGAGTTGCTGAGCAAAAGAACAGGAGTCTGATCGAGACAGCCAGGACTATGTTGGCAGACTCAAAACTGCCAGTACAGTTCTGGAACGAGGCTGTAGCCAACGCCTGCTACACATTTAATCGTGTGTCAGTAGTGAAGAGGCACGAGAAGACTTGCTATGAGTTGCTACAGAAGCGTAAACCAAACCTGGAGTATCTGGAACCTTTCGGTGCTCCTTGTACTCTTCTGAAGAAAACTCAAGAAGGCAAGTTCAATGAAAAGGCAGATCAGGGGATCTTTCTGGGATACAGTATCCCTGACAAACGAGTTTACAACAACTCTACTGGTCAGGTAGAAGTATGGTGCAACCTGATGTTCAACGTTTCACTATCCCCCCTGCTGGAAAAGGTCCATCGTCATTCTTCGACTACGATGGCTTTTTCAAATCATTCAATCTTCCTCAGATAGTTTCAGATGATGATATTGCTACTCAGATGATGCACGATGTTCTCAACTCACCGAATCTGGATACTAGCAATACCACTCCTACAAGTGGGTCATTGGGATCTGCCTCAGCCGATCAGAATGATAGTGAAGACTCATCAGAGGATGAGAAGCATCTGAACCCACACAAACACCTAATGTTGATCAAGAAGGGAGCTCTTCAGGTGCTTCACCTGCATCTGGAACCACAGACACTGAACCTCCAGTCACGACTATGGACTCTGAAGTTATCGTTCCTACAACTCCTTTGACTAGGATCAGTACAAGTCATCCGCCAGATGCTATCATTGGTGATCTCCACTCCGACGTGCAGACTAGAAGTCGATTGTACACTGCTGATTACGCTGAAGTAATGGAAAAGGGCTACGTGAATGATGGAGCTTACAGATGTTTTGTCTCTCAAATTGAACCCAAACACGTAAGTGATGCCCTTAAGGATGAAGCATGGGTCAATGCTATGCAAGAGGAGTTGCTACAGTTCAAGAAACTTGGAGTGTGGACTCTTGTTGACCGACCCAAAGGAGTCAAGGTAATTGGTAGCAAATGGGTACTAAAGTGCAAGAAGGATGACCAGGGTGTTGTCATCAGAAACAAGGCGCGGTTGGTTGTTCAAGGCTTCAGACAAGTCGAAGGAATCGACTACAATGAAGTCTTTGCTCCCGTAGCTAGAATGGAAGCAATTCGTATCTTTCTAGCCTACGCCTCTTACATGAAGATCAAAGTTTATCAACTAGATGTTAAGAGTGCATTCTTGCATGGGGAAATCTGTGAAGAAGTATATGTAAGTCAACCCAAAGGATTCGAAGATCCTTATCATTGGGACAGAGTCTACAAGTTAGACAAGGCTCTGTATGGGCTACATCAGGGTCCTCGAGCTTGGTATAAAAAGCTCTCCACCCATCTGTTGAAACATGGCTTTCGCAGGGGTGTGATTGACTGTACATTGTTCATCAAAGAGAAGGATGGTGATTTGCTTTTGGTGTAGATTTATGTGGATGACATAATCTTCATCTCACGAAACGAAGGGTTATGTAAAGAGTTTGAATCTGTGATGAAGGCTGAGTTTGAGATGAGTGCCATGGGAGAAATGAAGTTCTTCCTAGGATTACAGGTTGACCAAACACCTATCGGCATTTTTTTGCATCAAACTAAGTATGTATGTCGGTGACATTCTTAGTCGCTTTGATATGGACAATCTCACTGCAGCCGGTACCCCTCTCGCCACAAATCACGATGTGGCTCCTGATGAGAATGGGGATTTGGTGGATGCCACCATGTATCGTGGGATGATCGGATCTCTCATGTACCTCACTGCCTCTCATCCAGATATCATGTATGCCACATGTTTATGTTCCCGATATCAGGCAAAACCTAAAGTCAATCATCTGATTGGAGTCAAGAGGATTTTTCGTTATCTGAAGGGTACTCCAACACTGGGGTTGTGGATCCTCATGATGATGACTTTGAGCTAACGGCGTATAGTGACTCGGATTACGGAGGCTGCAAAATGAATTACAAGTCTACGTCAGCAGGATGTCAATTTTTCGGGAGAAGATTGGTAACTTGGCAGTGCAAGAAGCAGACATCAGTTGCTCTGTCTACCTGTGAAGCTGAATACGTTGCCGCCGCCAGCTGCTGCTCTCAAATCATTAGGATTCAACAGCAAATGCAGGATTACGGTTTGCATTTCACTTCTACTCCTATCTATGTTGATAATTCTGCTGCAATTACAGTAACTAAAAACCCAATTCAATATCCCAAGACCAAACACATAGGCATAAAGTATCATTTCATACGCGATTGCTATGAAAAACACTTAATTGATGTGGTCAAAATTAACACGGATTTTCAACGCGCTGACCTCTACACCAAACCATTTGATAAACCAAGATTTTTCTATCTGCTAGAGGTCAACGGGGTTAAAAAGAAATGTGATGTTATATTAGAAGAAACAGATACATAGTCCGACACCGTTTTTCTTTATTTTTCGTCTTTTATTTTATTTTACTTTTTACTTTCCTTGGTGTTATAAAAATCCAAAAACACAAAAAGATTTTCTGTTTTAGAATTTTAGGGGGAGATTAGGTTTAATTCAGTATTTATTTAAAAAAAGGGAGGGGAAGGTGAGTAAAGCTGAAAAAGGCAAAGACAATAAAACAGGAAATGTGACTCGACAAAAATTGGAAGATGATAGTACACAGGCATCGAGTTATTTGGAACAACAAAATGATGTTGACATAAAAAATGTTAATTAACTTACTGAAAATGTGTCTAAGTCTAACAAAATGGGAAAATGATAGTACGTTTGATTGTTACTGTAATTACCGGAGAAAGTTGATCTAGGGAGGTGCTAGTTCATTATATGATGTGTCAGTAGATTCAACACAATAGACAAGTAGACGTCATTGGTAAACTTAATCTAAACTAAATGGTTCAATCAACTGTGGGTTCCCATCTTATCACTGGTTAACACAATCAGCTCTTCCGATAAGGGATAACGAGCAAATAAACGCCACCAAAGGTGCGCGTGTGACTGCAAAAAGAGCAAAAGAAAAAATTGAATACAAGCGCAATCATACTGATAACAAAATGTTGTTGGTGCGTTATGTGAAAAAGAAAAATAAGAAATGCTCTAACAAGGAGATAGGTTGTGTGCCTCCCTGCTGTGCGATGGCACTGACATGAGGATAGCATAACCTACATATTCTAGACTTCATTGTTGTTTGCCGCCTCTCTGCTGTGCGATGGCACTGACCTGAGGATTGGCTTCTCTTTGAAAGATCTAAGAATAGTCTCTTCTTGCAAAAATACCTAAAGACCGCTCGAAAGTCCATTAAGGAATGCTGATTACCATATAAGCGTGGGATACAAAAATGTTGTTTGAAATAATATAACATAATTCATTACCAATGTGTGTCAAAAGTCTGTGTATGAATTTAAGTGGACAAGTATACTGAAAATCGTCTTGTATGCACCGACTGAAGTTGACAATCAAAGTGTGTTACGTATCATATCAAACATGATTCCCAGTTAGTACTTAGAAGTCTTAGATCAGAACAAACTGAGATATGTCATAATGAAAGGTGAAATCACCTCATAATGTTCCAAGTAATGGTGTATATGCCTGTCTGATTCCAAATGAGTCTGTTCCTGACATAACGTCAATGCTGATAGGCTACACAAACCTGCCCTAAAAAAATCACAAAAAGATGTTCATTTTGTTCGTAGTTTAATATTTTGAATTTTTTTAGTACTAGTGTGTCAATGTCGGACTGTGTGTATGGTTATCTGTTAATGTCACTAAACGAGTTTAATGTTTACTTAAAATTGTTTCTGAAAGGATAAAAATATCACGTCTGAGGTGATAAGTTGGTTAAATGGATCACAGCTGAGGTGATCGGGTGGTTAAATGGATCACGTCTGAGGTGATCGGGTGGTTAAATGGATCACGTCTGAGGTGATCGGGTGGTTAAATGGATCACGTCTGAGGTGATCGGGTGGTTAAATGGATCATGTCTGAGATGATCAATTGCACATAATGTTTTATCAAATGTTGAAGGAAAACTATGTGTCAATAACTGAAATGACTAAGATGGCACAAGTATAGCCCAATAGCACAACTTCATGTTGAGTATGATCAGTCATACGAATGGGCTATACGATTGAAGACAATCGTACGATTGGGACATGCGAATGAGCCCAATCGGCCAATTGAAAGTGACCGACTAGGTCAAACGTGCGAATGGGGTGTGCGAATGAATCTAATCGAACGATTGGAGGTGACCGACTGTAACAGTCGTTTGGATGAACCTCAATCGCCCGATTGGAGATGAACGATTGGGTAGATTGAACGATTAAGACTCAGTCGCCCGACTGACCAAGGCGACTAGGCTCAGTCGCTCGACTGGAATTTGCCCTAGTATAAATACAGGCCGAATCATCTCAGTCGCTCATTCACTCAAATCGCCCCCTCTATTCGCCCGACCTAACGAACCGCTGCCAAAATTTCAATTGATTCATATTTACCTTCGTTTTGCGTATTCTAACTCTCATTAGTGCTTATACAGGTAATATTCGTGGTGTTTCATCTTTGAAACCGATAAATGACATCAAGAATCACTCGAATTCTGACCAAATAGTACCCGAGAACATAATGAACGAATAGGCTGTCCAAACTAACCTAAACGTTCAAACAAAAGTTAAAACATGCTTAATCGGTCATTTCTGAGTTTAATGAGCCAAATTTCGACGTTTAACATCAAGTATTGCTCAAAATACAAATTTGAATTGACAAACCGTCGAGTAGGCGACTGGACACACTGATGAACTCCAATCGCCCGACTAAGAAGACGACTAGTCTCAGTCGCCCGACTGTGATGGACGACTGATTCAATCGCACGACTAGGTGCATTCGCTTGACTTAGTCGCCCGTATGAATAAATTACTCATATAAAGCTCAGTCGTTCTACTCAGTCGCACGATTGTGTTCATTCGGTAGTTCAGTCGCCCGACTCAACCAAGGTGTAAAGCTCATTGACTTTAAATTTGCTATCTTCTTCATGCACTAACATTTACTTACATTGTGTGACAGATGGCAAGTCGCTGGGTAATAAGCACGAAGCACAACATCTGTGCTCATCTGGATTTGACATCCAGGAATGCAGCAGAGTTCTCTGGCATTATCGCTTTCTTGAGGAGATCTAGGATCTTCAAAGCTATATCTACTTCCTGCACTCCCTATCACTCGGTACAGCAGGCATTCTGGGAGAATGCGGCTGTAGACAGATCCGTCGAGCCCTACCGCATCAGGAGCTCTATCTTTGGCCAGGCCATCGAGATCACAGAGGAAGATCTTAGGACAATCCTAGAGTTTGGGGATGATAGTGACTGTCCAACTCGACTACACCAGTTGACTGTTAGAGGGTGTTTTCTACGGGCTAAATATACTGGGGACATCAACTCAGGTATGCTCAACAAGAGCAATCTGTGCCCCCAGTTCAAGTATTTGGCCCATGTGCTTCTACGCTGCATTGCCTCGAGAAAGGGAGGCTTTGATGAGCTTTCGGAGCAGATGCAGAGTGCATATGTTGCACTGGTGCTGAACCTCCCCTTCAGCTTCTCACGGATGATTTTCACCTATTTGGTGGAAAACATCGAAACCAAGGGGAAGGAAAGTTTCTGGATGTATCCTCGCTTCCTGCAAATGATTATAGACCAGAAGCTTCCCAAGCTCCCAAAAGCTAAAGATGATGCTATCGTCCTGGAGATCATGGACGACACTACTTTGGGAAGGATGAAAGTATACCGGGGCAAGCAGGTCAAGCCCCCGGTGAGGAGTTTGTTTGGGCATTTGGCCCGTGAGGATTACGTGGCCGCTAGCTAAGAGAAAGTGGTGTCACGATGATAGTGACTCGGATGTCGAGCCGATTGCCTTTCCCTCTGATGACTCCGATGACGACGATGATGGTACTGATCAAGGGGGAGTTGGTCAGGGAGGACCAGAACCAGCTCCAATTCATCCTGATTTTGATGTGCAAGAAGAGGAGGATTCGGATGATGTGCCACTTACCCTGACTGTGGGCAGTCGGGTAGTGGCCACTGAGCAGGGAATACAAGCGTTTGGTGGACGGACCGGAGAGTCTAGGAGCTCTTCAGCTGATCCATCTTACACCCCAGCCTCTCCCGGTAATCGAGGGGGAGCCTCCGCGTCAAGGGGAACGCGGAGGAAACATATGGCTCGTCCTCATGGGATGAAGGCCAAACGCAGGAGGATCACGCTTATCACTACCTCCTCTGCACCTACCACTTCCACCACCCCTACCCAAACCACCCAAACCACCCAAACCACTCAAACCACCCAATCCACCCCATCCCAAGCACCTCAAACTACCACCACTATCCCTACATCTCAAACTCCCACCACCACCACCACTGTACCACCTACTACTTCATTCCCACCGCATCCCATATTCACCACAGCCACGACAACCACCCCCACTCACCAAACACAACCCTCATTTGCCTCCTCGAGCTCAGTTCTACCACCTGTCTCTGTGGTTGAGCAACTTGCTGCACTGAACAGCATGGTGCTCCAGTTGCTAGCCTCCGATAAGGCCAAGTCTGTTCAGATTCTACAGCTGCAAGAGCAAAGTTCTACACAAACAGCTGAGATTGAGAGACTGAGGGAGTTGACAGCTTCACAAGCCCAGTTGATCACTGCACAGACTGATCAGATCACAGGCTTGCTTCAACACGAGGCTGAGACTGATGAAAAGATGGGGAAGCTGGAGGCTGCTCACAAGACTCTAGTGCTAAAGCTGAAAGGCACTCAGAGTGAGCCCCTCAAGATTGGGGAAGGTGATGATGATGATGGTGAGGATGATGATGGTAAGGACGATGATGACGAGGATGACGACAATGATGAAGATAGTGGTGATGATCAAGCCAAGGAGGGGCAAGATGATGATGATGATTCTGCTCCAAATGATACCGATTCTGGTTAGGAACAACGTACAAAAAGAAAACAAGACCAGGAAGAATCATCTGCTGCACCACCCACCTCCCATTCTGCAGAAGATCCAGTGATGATTCAAGGCAAAGTTCAGGATTAGATGTTTATTTATTATTAAACTTTTGTCATTGTAATCAGTTGTTTAATATGAATTTAAAGTAAAGGAATGAAAAGTTAAATTAACATTGGTTATGTGCTTAGTGAATACTAACCTGCACTGTGTTTTGATAAATTGTTATACAGGTTCATCCAAGCAGGCTGACGAGCACGATGTGTTACCCCTTCGACAAATCGAGACTCAATTGACAATGATTCTCGATTTGCAAGGAATAGTACATCGCTCTGTTAGTTACACACCTGAAGAGGGTGAGATCATACATGATCTCACTGATGAGCAGATTGCCGAACTATTCAGTCTAAACCCTGATGAGCTGGTAAAGGATGCACCCGAGGTCGACGTAGTCAGTGATGAAGAAATACAGGATGTTGATGAGGTGGAGATAGAGGATGTGACTGCTGATCATTATCCCCAGTACACTAACGCCGAAGGCGAAGTGCTACCAGATCTGGGAGATGCATTTGACAGCAGTACATTCGATAAGGTTGAGAAGATGACTGCTGCCCAAGCGTCTACAACAGAGGATCCTCAGGCAGATGATGCTAATCTTGCATCTAAAAAGGCTGAGTGGGCAGCCTGTCTGGAGGAAATGAAAAAGCAAAGAGCGCCTGCAAAGAAAAATGCCTACACCAAGCTTTACAAAGTCAAGAAACATCAGAAGGTGTCAGGCAAGATCATCAGCTGGGCATACTTTGAAGATCTCAAAGTATATGCTGTGAAGAGAGAGAAGGGTATAGAGTACTTCAGATTCCCACACGATCTGAAAACTCTCCCTGGTTTCGAGCTAAACCGTCTAGCTAACTTGAGCCTCCTATATGCTGTCCCCGGGAAGATATCTGGATGGTTCGAGAAGGCTCTGAAGAAAGAGTACCTTACAAGGTGGGTCAATTTTAAACCTCAACAGCCCAAGAGGTTGATTCATAAGACCGAGGTTGACTCCACCTCTGGAAGGCCAAAGGTGATTTTGAGATGGCATCCTCCGCGCATAATGTCGCGTATTCCATTGAGGGAAATGCCACAGGATTTTGCACCCCATTTTAAATGGTGGTACTATGACTGGCGCACTGGTGAGGCCGTCATAATTTTGGACAAAGAAGGAAAGGTCGAGACAGTTAGGGTATTTGACCCTACGTGGCTAACAAACTTGTCTGCTTCAGATGTCTACATCTTGTACAAGTGGCCACTATTTTTTGACACTCAGGATATCGTGCAAGCACTTCAGTTTCAACACATCATACGTTTATGCTTCGCACTTGATATTCATGCTGGGGTTTCACGAGTAGAAAGAGTTAAGAGATTTGAAGAATTCAAGAAAGAAGTCAAGGTCTAGATAGAACTAGGTCTAAGGGGGAGTTTGTTGGTACACATGTCCCCAGTTCTAGTCTAGTGAGCTTAAATGTAATAGAACTTCTTCTTGTAACACATATGTAATGTTTAATCAAGCTAATGAGAATCTCTTCTATATATGTGTATTGGTGTTTAATGTTATATCTATCTATATTGTTTATTGTTACACATGTATAAGACAATGTTATATAGGTTTACAGTTGCTAGACATAGTTCTAAACCATTAAAGGTTCATGAATGTGTTTAACTAAGTTATCTGATTCAGTCACACGACTGGACCATGCGAATGGGCCAGTCACACGATTGAACCAGGAGATTGAGTCAATCGTACAATTGAGTCATAAGACTGACTCAGTCGTCCGAATGAATCAATCGTATGATTCAGTCGCTTGACAGAGCCAGTCGCCTGGCTCAGTCGTACGACTGATAGCTGTAACCTATAAATACCACTTAATTCGTGGAAAAACGGAAGACTTCGAATACTTGAAACCCTAGTCGACCCATAACGTCCAGTTCGTCCATTCCAACTTCATAGAACGTCTGAGATCATTCCTAGTCCATTCTTAACGTTTTCTAATCGTTAGGATTGATCTTGATTTCGTTCTCCCTTATTGGATCACCAATCAAATCGGATTCCGCACTATTTGATCCGGTATAACGAAGAATCAGTTAGTACTCCGTACGTACACGGTCCTAACAATATTATTCTTGGGATGGACTGGTTGAATAAGAATTGTGCTCGGCTCGACTGTGAACATAAGACGATGACTGTACGTAAGCCAGATGGGGAAAAGCTACTAATTCAGGGAAGTGATGAAAACCCCAAGACCAGTATCATCTCAGCAATGAAGGCAAGGAAATGTATTCAGAAAGGATGCATAGCCTTTCTCTTATGTATGGTGGATGCTAAAAAGGAAATGCAGATCAATGACATACCCGCAGTATGTGAATTCCTAGACGTGTTTCTAGAAGATTTACCAGGACTTCCACCTGATCGTCAGATAGAATTTCATATTGATTTAGTACCTGGTGCTAAACCAATCGCGAAGGCTCCTTATCGTCTAGCCCCTTCAGAGATAAAATAACTTATGAAGCAAATTGACGAACTCTTAGAAAAAGGGTTTATTAGACCGAGTTCCTCACCTTGGGGAGCGCCAGTATTGTTTGTCAAAAAGAAAGATGGTTCAATGCGTATGTGCATTGATTATCGATAATTAAACAAGTTAACTGTTAAGAACAAGTATCCTTTACAAAGAATACATGATTTATTTGATCAACTTCAAGGAGCCAACTACTTTTCAAAAATTGATCTTCGCTCAGGTTATCATCAGTTGAAAGTGCGCGAGGAAGACATTCCTAAGACCACATTTAGGACGCGTTATGGGCATTATGAATTTTTGGTTATGTCTTTTGGACTTACCAATGCTCCTATAGCATTCATGGATCTGATAAATAGAGTTTGCAAGCCATACTTGGATAAGTTTGTCATTGTCTTTATAGACGACATACTTATTTATTCTAAGGACCAAGATGATCACGCTAGACATCTGAAAATGGTTCTAGAAACCCTTCGACAAGAAAAACTTTATGCAAAATTCTTTAAATGTGACTTTTGGAAAAGAGAAGTTCAATTCCTTGGTCACGTAATAAATGAGAAGGGAATTCAAGTAGATCCAGCTAAGATAGAAGTTGTGATAAAATGGGAATCACCAAAGAATCCCAGTGAGATTAGGAGCTTTTTGGGATTAGCAGGATACTATAGAAGGTTTATTCAAAACTTCTCCAAGATTGCTACCCTTTTAACATCTTTGACTCGAAAGAATGTAAAGTTTGACTGGGGACCAAAGCAAGAAGAAGCTTTCAACCTTCTAAAACAAAAGCTTGGTAGTACTCCTATACTTTCATTACCAGATGGTAATGAAGACTTTGTAATATACTGTGACGCCTCATATAATGGTTTAGGTTGTGTATTGATGCAATGTGACAAGGTTATAGCCTATGCATCACGACAACTAAAAGTTCATGAAAAGAACTATACTACGCACGACCTTGAATTGGGTGCCATAGTGTTTGCCTTAAAGATTTGGCGACACTACTTGTATGGTACTAAGTGTGTAATCTACTCAGACCATAAGAGCTTACAACACATCTTTAATCAAAAGATGCTAAACATGAGGCAAACAAGGTGGATGAAACTTCTCAATGACTATGATTGTGAAATCAAATACCATCCAGGAAAGGCTAACATTGTCGCTGGTGGTCTCAGTCAGAAAGAAATAGTTAAACCGATTAGGGTAAAAGCATTAAAGATAGATGTCAAGCTTGACTGGAAAGACCAAATCAAGAATGCTCAAACTGAAGCGTTGAAAGATGAGAATATTCAGGCTGAAAGAATGATGGGCAACCAGAAATTATTGACTCAATGAATAAAAGCATTAAAGCAGCAGCAGTGGCGGCGGCGGCAGTACTAGTAGCAGCAGCAGTAGCAGTAGCAGTAGTAGTAGTAATAGTAATTGTAATAGTAATAATAATAGTAATAGTAATAATAATAATAAAAAAATAAGAATAATGATAATTAAATAACTAAATAATTAAATAATTAATTAGTGAATTAATTTATTAATTAAGTGCACATGTGCTTTTGTGTGAGTGTGTTTTGAAGATTTCTAATGTGTAACATATTGAAAAGAAAATATAAAGATAATAATAAATATAACATACTAATAATAACATAGTTGGGATAAGTGCACGTGTATGTAATTTGTGCGAAAGATTATGATGTTTTATATATTGAAGAATAAATATCAGCACCGACTCATGATCGTCTGTCTAGGAATTCTATATATAGAAAACTTAAGTTCATAAACTCCGCTCGCTCTTTCACCTTCTTTTATTGAATCAGGTATGTTTAATTATATTTTAGATTTTTAGTTGTTAAATTTAATATTAGTATAATATTAGGAGTAGGGTTTACTGTTGGTACACATGTCCCCAGTTCTAGTCTAGTGAGATGAAATGTAATAAACTTCTATCTTGTTACACATATGTAATGTTAAATCAATCTAATGAGAATCTCTTCTTTATATGGTTGTTGATTATATAATGTTATATCTACTTATTTTATTAGTTGTTACACGCTTAATATGACCATGTTATATAGGTTTACAGTTGTGAGACACAGTTCTGAATCATTAAAGGTTCATGAATGTGTTTGACTAAACATCTCTTTCAGTCGCCCGACTGGACCATGCGAATGGTCCAATCGCACGGTTGAACTAAGAGGCTGAGTCAATCGGACGGTTGAGTCATCAGTCTGACTCAAGCGTACGAATGAATCAGTCGTATTACTCAATCGCACGACTGAGTCAGTCGCAAGACTCAGTCGCACGAATGAGATCTGTAACCTATAAATACCACTTAATTCGTGGAAAAACGGGACACTTCGAATACTAGAAACCCTAATCGACCCAGAACGTGCTGTTCGACCATTCCAACTTCATAGAGCGTTTCAGATCATTCTGAGTCAATTAATAACGTTTTCTAATCGTTAGGATTGATCCTGATTACGTTCTCATTGATTGGATCGCCAATCAAATAGGATTCCGCACTATTTGATCTGGTACAACGAAGAATCGGTTAGTACTCCGTACGTACACGGTCCTAACAAGTGGTATCAGAGCTTTGGCTCTTGATTCTTCGTTGATTCAATCGTTTTTGTAAAAAAGTCTACGTTTTTACGCAAAAAGATTCATTCTTTTGGCTAAAAATCGAGTCTTTACGTTTGCATGTTCTGAAAAGTCAGTGTTTTTCGAGTTTCAGCCGTCTAGGGTGCAAAGAATTGCGTTCTAGGTCAAAAGTGTTCAAAAATCGCGTTTTCAGCCGACCCAGTCGCACGATTATCTTAATCGTACGACTGAACTCATTTGCCCCGGTCTTTCGCACGTTTGAGTCGCACATCTGAGTCGTTCGGTCTGTTCAGTCGTCTAAGTCTCTCAGTCGTCTGTTTCAATCGTACGTTTGAGTCCAATCGCATATAGCCCATTCGCATAGCAGTTTAATTCTCAAGTTAAATTAATTCAAAGATGGACTCAGAAAATTATGCCATGTCAGCTGGAAAGGATTCACGAATTCAGAATTTGTTGTTACTGGAAAATGAGATAGGGAACCATAACAAGCCACCTAAACTATTGACAATAGAGGACTTTCCACAATGGAGACAACGTTTTGAAATCTATCTTAATGGTGTAGATACTAACTTATGGAACTCTATTGAGGTGGGTTATAAAATACCAGTAGGGGCTGATGGTGTTCCTTTGACTTTGAGTGGACTCACTGATACACAGAAGATTGCTTACAATGCCGAGAAGAAGGCCTATGCTATTTTGACTCAGTCCATTCCTAAGCCTATTTTTCATCAATACTCAGAACACAAACAAAGTAAAAAACTGATGGAAGTTCTTGAAAAGAGGTATGATGGAAATTCAAACTTAAAGGCACTGAAAGGTAAAGCTTTGAAGAAGGAGTTTGATAATTTCTTGGCAATAGGGAATGAAAGCTTGGATGAAATCATCGATCGGTTTTACCATCTAATGAGTGAACTTCACACTCATGGTGTTAAGACGTCAATGGAAGACAAGGTCTTAAGCTTGGCAGATGGTCTACCTGCAAAATGGGATTCATTCATTTCTACTCTGCGATATAACTCAGTTTTAGAAACCCTGGATATCAATGACTTTATTCTAAAACTGAGAGAGGAGGAAGTGCGACAAAAATACAAGGCTAAGAAGGGTTCTTATGCTCAAGACCCCTCTCTCTACAATGTTCCTTCTACCTCCACCCCTGCTGCAAAGTCTTCTGGTGCACCTCTGCAAACAGCCTTCGTGTCCACTGCATCTTCAATTACTGAATAAGGCTCCTCATCTGCAAATGAGCCTCTTGGTGCATCTGGAGCTAGTCAAAGCCCTATTGTTACTCAATCTGCAAAGTTAACAACAGAAAATCTGGGAAAGGTAACAGTGGAGGTTGCTAAAGAGCACATGGATCTTCTGGCTGCTGTTGTGCATTCTTATGATGGTTTGGTGGCAGACAAGATTGGTAATTGCCACCTTGCTGATGAAGATTATGAGCAAGTAGATGAGAATGAGCTGGAAAGAATGGACATCATGTGGGCTCTTACAAGCGCTGTCCGAAGAGCCAAGAAATTTGTGAAGAAAACAGGCAGAATCTTGTGGCTACTAAAGATACAACCTTTGGTTTTGACAAGTCTAAAGTCACATGTTTCAATTGTGGAGAAAAGGGCCACTTTAAAAGGGAGTGTTCAAAGCCTAAGAAGACTGGAAACGGGAATCCATTTTCCTCGTTCAACAGGCAAGATAGAGACAAGAAACCAGCGTCCACGGGAAGTGATTCAAAAGCTATGGTAGCACAGGGAGATGAAGGACAAGATTGGTCCTTTCGATTCGTGTCTGATGAAGCTAACATAGCATCCGTGGAAGACTTGAACGAAGACTCTGCAAGTGAAGGGGAAAGCTCAGCTGAAGTTGATACTGCTGATTTGGAAGAGACGTTTGATGCTGTTGATGAATTTGTCCAGAATGAGTTGACTTCAGAATCTGAAGCTCAATCTACGTCTCAGAATGCTTTCATGGCTGGCACTTCGACATCTACACAGGTAAAATCTAAAGATGAATTATTTGAAGAACATGTTTGTGTCGAATGTGATAAATTTAGAGAAAGCATTGATCTAAAATTTGCTAGGTTGTTGAACATAATGATAACTTAGTAAATGACTTAAAACTGTGTTCAGAAGCTAATCGTATCTTAAAACAAAATGAGAGCAGTTATAAAGAGAAGTTAGATGCGTTGCAGAAGCAGCTAAAGGAAACTGAAGTTGTTGTCTTTAACCAAGAAAATGACATTAAATACTACTTAAAGACCATTGAAGAGACTAAAAAGGATAAAGCCGTCTTACAAGTAGAAAATGAGTCATTGCAACAAAAACTACATAGTCTCGCGAGTTCTTCGCACATTTTGAAAAACTTGGTTAAAGAACGCAACAATGGGGAGGGATTGGGTTACAAGGTAGTCCCACCACCACATGAAACTATTTTGAACACAAAACAACGTCCAATTAATAACAATCAAATTAAGGATCATGTGGTGACAACTCCTTTGGTGAGTGATCCGGACACGGCAGTTCAGTCTGCTTCTTCGGATGATAATCAGAAACCCTCAACATAAGAACGGTCAATGTTGAGAAACGGGTGGAAGAAACTGTACAAACAACTCTTGGTTCAGAATCAAAGTCAAATATTACTCAAACCAAGATTTCTAAATCCACTCAAGCTAAACCAGTTAAAAGGGATAATGTTCAATCTCAACGACAAATTAATCCAAATGTTAAACAAGTTAAATTTGTTAAAGAGGGTACATATTCAAAGACTGAGACCAAACGACCCATTCCTGAGGTTTACTCACCGCCCCACAAGAGATCTCCTAGTCCTGATGAATGGAGATCCTGCTATACTTGTGGTCAGCGAGGTCATATTTCAACAAATTGTCCACGCTATCAGACACCAAGAATTAAAGTTGAGTTAAACGACAAAGTCAAAGTAGATTCAAAACAGCGATCTAAGACCCCGGTGAGATCGAAAACACCCATTAGGCATAAAACACCTTCTAAGTCGTTTTCGTCCCCACCACGTGAAAGGCAACACAGACAAGTCCCCGACAGGTCTATGACACCGCGAGAAAAACTGTTTCTGAATCTAAACCATATGCTCAAACTGTTAATCAGTCTAAAGTTTATCATAAACAATCCTTTCACAGGGATGGTTTATGGAAAGCAAAGACATCTGGTGAGTCTGACAGCCAGGACAATCTGAAAGTTGACATTCCACCTACTGATAAAGGACAGTGGGTTGAATTCATGATGGTTGATTCCTCTGGGAAACCCAAGCCAGTCAAGGCTTGGGTCCCCCTCCTTAACTGATTGTTTTCAATTATGTGCAGGTTGTCCGCTACAGTGCTTCAACAAATACATGGATTGTGGATAGCGGAGCTTCCAGGCACATGACAGGAAACAAGTCTCTTCTTTTCAATGTCAAACAAATTAAAGGAGGACACGTTTCATTTGCTGGTAATAAAGGAGGATACATTACCGCTCAGGGCGAAGTAGGTAATGAGAAGGTAAAGTTTGATAAAGTAAATTTTGTTCAACAACTGGAAAACAATTTACTTTCAGTGTCTCAGATATGTGACAAGGGCTTCAAAGTTATGTTTGACAATCGAAAATGTTACATACTGAAAAAGGAGATGGCAATTCCAGAGAAGCAGGTTTTGATGTCTGCATCCAGGTACAATGATTATATGTCTTGGATATGTCTAATGCTTCTACCTCTGAATCTACAGCTCAATGTTTTCTCTCAAAAGCGACAGAGAAGGATTCCATCTCATGGCATAGAAGGATGGGACATATAAATCAAAGGAAGATGAATCATCTGATTCACAACAACCTTGTTGAGGGAGTTACAGTCAAGAACTTCCAACTTCCGGATTTTTGTGTCTCTTGTAAGAAGGGAAAGCAAACCAGGAAATCTCACAAGACAAAGCACGCCAACACAATTGAGATGCCTTTGGAGTTGCTACACATGGATCTCTTTGGTCCAGTCAACACAAAGAGTATTGCAGGAGACTGGTACTGCTTTGTAGTCACTGATGACTACTCAAGATTCACCTGGGTGATGTTTCTGAAAGCTAAATCAGAAACGTTTGAGTATTTCAAGGTGCTCGTCACGACTTTGGAGTCACTCTATAAACTGAAGGTGAGAAGAATACGTTCTGACAATGGCACAGAGTTCAAAAATCAGTGGATGGATGCTTTCTGCAAGGAAAAGGGAATTGTTCATCAGTTCACTTCCGCATACACACCGCAGATGAATGGAGTTGCAGAACGAAAGAATCGGAGCTTAATTGAAACTGCACGAACCATGTTAGCTGATTCAAAGCTCCCAGTTCAGTTCTGGAATGAGGCAGTTGCAAATGCCTGCTACACACTAAATCGTGTGTTAGTAGTCAAAAGGCATGGCAAGACTTGTTACGAGTTACTTCAGAAGAGAAAGCCAAATTTGGAGTACCTGGAACCATTTGGAGCTCCATGTACATTGCTAAAGAAGACTCAGGATGGCAAGTTCAACGAGAAAGCTGATCAAGGAATATTCTTAGGATACAGCATCCCAGACAAGCGCGTTTACAATAACTCGACGGGTCAGGTAGAGGTGTGGTGCAATGTGGATGTTCATCGATCCAGTGATTTCACAATTGGTATCAGAGCCGGTTACTGCTAGAATGATCTAACAATCATTCTAGCAACCCGAGCTCTTGATTTCTGGATCAAATTTCAGATCTTGACGTTAAACCCACTTCGTGTTCTTCGTGTTTTGCTCAAATCTCATTGTGTGTGATGTTTATTTGTTAAAACCGGACTCGGAATCTTCTTCAGATCATAAAAACGAATCCAATGATACAAATTTGTGTTGTATCTCGTCCAAATCATCGGATTAGGGTTTTTCAGCCTTGTGGCGGCTGCAGATCTGGTTTTCATCGGATTAGGGTTTTCTTCAGATCTGGTTTTCATCGGATTAGGGTTGTTCAGAGATACATCACACCTCCTGCTGGAAAAGGTCCATCATCATTCTTCGATTATGATGGCTTTTTCAAATCCTTTAATCTTCCACAGTTTGATTCAGAGGATGACGTTGCTACCCAGATGATGTATGATGTTCTTATCTCACCGAATCTAGATTCAAGCAACATCACACCTACTGATGGTGCCTCAAGCTCTTCAACTCCTGCTCATGATGAGAGTGATGATTCATCAGGTGATGAAGAAGCACCTGCTTCTAACCCTGAGCATACAGCTAATCAACACAGTGAGTCAACAGCTGCTGAACAAGATGCAGGAAATCCGGACACTGAACCAGCTGTCACCAATCTGGATTCTGAGGTTGTGGTTCCTACCACACCAGTGACTAGGATCAGTGTGAATCATCCCCCCTCGTCTATCATTGGGGACATTCAATCCGGTGTGCAAACACGAAATCAGCTGTACTCTGCTGAGTATGCAGCAGTCATGGAAAAGGGGTACGTCAATGATGGGGCATTCTCATGTTTTGTTTCACAAATCGAGCCTAAATATGTCTGTGACGCCCTGAAAGATGAGGCCTGGGTCAATGCCATGCAAGAAGAGCTACTCCAATTCAAGAAACTGGGAGTCTGGACTCTAGTTGACAGACCAAAAGGAGTCAAGGTAATTGGTACCAAATGGGTACTAAAGTGCAAGAAGGATGACCAGGGTGTTGTAATCAGAAACAAGGCACGGTTGGTCGTTCAAGGCTTCAGGCAAGTCGAAGGAATCGACTACAATGAAGTCTTTGCTCCCGTAGCTAGAATGGAAGCTATACGTATTTTTCTAGCCTACGCCTCTTACATGAAGATCAAAGTTTATCAACTAGATGTTAAGAGTGCATTCCTGCATGGGGAAATCCGTGAAGAAGTATATGTCAGTCAACCCGAAGGATTCGAAGATCCTTATCATCGGGACAGAGTCTACAAGTTGGACAAGGCTCTGTATGGGCTACATCAGGCTCCTAGAGCTTGGTATGAAAAGCTCTCTACCCATCTGCTAAAGCATGGTTTTCGCAGGGGCGTGATTGACTGTACATTGTTCATCAAAGAAAAAGATGGTGACTTGCTTCTGGTGCAGATCTATGTGGATGATATCATCTTTGGATCTAGAAATGAAGCATTATGCAAAGATTTCGAATCTGTGATGAAGGCAGAGTTTGAAATGAGTGCAATGGGAGAGATGAAGTTCTTCCTGGGATTACAGGTGGATCAAACACCTACCGGTATTTTCTTACATCAGTCCAAATATGTCGGCGATATTCTCAGTCGATTTGACATGGAAAATGCGTCTGCTGCCGGTACCCCTCTCGCCACAAATCATGATGTGGCTCCTGATGAGAATGGGGATTTGGTGGATGCAACTATGTATCGTGGGATGATCGGATCTCTCATGTATCTCACTGCCTCGCGTCCAGATATCATGTATGCAACATGTTTATGTTCTAGATATCAAGCGAAGCCAAAAGTGAATGACTTGATTGGGGTGAAAAGGATTTTTCGTTATCTGAAGGGTACTCCAACACTAGGATTGTGGTATCCTCATGATGATGACTTCGAGCTTACCGCATACAGCGATTCAGACTATGGTGGATGCAAGATGAATTTCAAGTCTACATCAGCAGGGTGTCAGTTCTTTGGAAGACGGTTAGTCACGTGGCAATGCAAGAAGCAGACCTCGGTTGCTCTATCAACCTGTGAAGCTGAATATGTTGCTGCTGCAAGTTGCTGCTCTCAGATCATCTGGATTCAACAGCAAATGCGAGACTACGGTTTGAAATTTTCTAACACTCCTATTTATGTTGATAATTCTGCTGCCATAGCTGTCACTAAAAATCCTGTTCAACACCCAAAAACAAAACACATCGGGATTAAATATCATTTCATACGCGATTGCTATGAAAAACAATTAATTGATGTGATTAAAATTAACACGGATTTTCAGCGCGCTGACCTTTACACAAAGCCTTTTGATAAACCAAGATTTTATATCTGCTAGAGGTCAACGGCGTTAAAAAGAAATGTGATGTGATTGCTGAAGAAGCAGATACATAGTCCGACCAGTGTTTAGTTGTTTATTTTCTTTTTTCCTTCAATTTATTTTATTTTATTTCTTAATTCCCTTGTCGTATAAAATGCAAAAACACAAAAAGATTTTTGTTTTAGCATTTTAGGGGGAGATTTAGTTCAGTATGCATTTATTGAAAAAAAAAAAAAAAAAAAAATTAGGGGAGGTAAGTTAAGCTGAAAAGGCACAGACAAATAAACTGGAAATGCGACTCGATAAAATTGGAAAGTGATAGCACACTGGCACCGAGTTACTTGGAACATCAAATGGGTTTTCAGTTTCAAAAATAACAATCATAAATCAGAGAAGTCTAAGCCTGACAAAATTGGGAATATGATAGAAGTTTTGACTGGTATTGTAATCATTTGGAGAAAGTAGATCTAGGGTTGTGTAAGTACACAATACGATGTGTCAGTAGATTCAACACAATAGACCATTAGACATCATCAGTGAACTGGCTTAAACTAAATTTACTCAACCAGTTGTGTGTTCTCATGGTATCCCTGGTCTGCACAATCAATCAATGTCCAATAAGGGGTGAGGAGCAAGCAAATGCCACAAATGTGAGCAAAGACCTGAAAAACAGAGCAAAAGATGACAAATGTCGTTAAAATAATGCATATGCAAATATGCTGCTCTAAGAAGATAAATAGGTATTGCACCTCTCTGCTGTGCGATGGCACTGACCTGAGGCTAAGCATAACTTATTCGTTCTAAGAATTCATTGTTGTTTGCGCCTCTCTGCTGTGCGATGGCACTGACCTGAGGCTTGGCATCTCTTTGACAATTTTTAGAACCAAATCTTCTAAGTCCAAGACCGCTCTAAAATCTCCTGAGGACGATTGATTACTATATACCTGTGGAATACACAAATACGGTTTGACCTAATTCATCAAATTAATCGCTGATGTATGTCAAACGTCTGTGTATGGATTTAAGTGGAGAAACATACTGACAATCGTCGTGGCTGCATCGCCTGATGTTCAAATTCAATAAGAATTACATATTAGTTCAAACATGATTCCCAGTTAGACCTTAGAAGTCTTCCATAAGTGAAAAACTGTACAATCATATCATGCAAAGTGTAATAAGTACTGAATGTTCCAAGTGATGGTGTATATGCCTGTCTGATTCCACGAGAGTCCATTCCGGATAAACTGTTAATGCTAACAAGCTATACAAGCCTGCCCCAACAAAAATCACAAAAATAGGTCTTTCTATTCATAGGTTAAGATTTGTTTAGTCTTAGTATAATGTGTCATGTCGGACTGTGTATACTGTTATCTGCTAAATGTCACTGAAGGTGCTTAATGTTTATCTAAACTTATTGTTTCTGAAAGGGTAAAAGGATCACGTCTGAGGTGATCGGTTGGATAAATGGATCACGTCTGAGCTGATCGGGTGGTTAAATGGATCATGTCTGAGATGATCAATTACACATAATGTTTTATTAATTGTTTAAGGAAAACTATGTGTCAGCAAACGAAATGACTAATATGGCACAAGTATAGCCCAATCGCACTACTTAATCATGAGTATGCTTAGTCATGCGAATGGGCTATACGATTGAACTCAATCGTAAGATTGGACCATAAGTATGAGCCCAATCGGCCGATTGAAAGGGTCGATTAGGTCAAACGTGCGAATGGAGATCAGTTGATCGAATGAAGCAGGTCGATTGAGTGAATCGTACGACCCAGTTCCAATCGATCGAATGAAACATGCGATTGGACTCGATCGTACGTGTTGATTTTGAATCGGCCGAATGAAAGGTACGATTGAGTCAGTCGGCCGATTGAGCTGAGTCTGTCTATAAATAGACCCCTCAGTCGATCGCAGACATCATTCGCCCTAAAATACTCCTATTCGCACCGTTACTCTGCAAAATTTTCGTTTGATCTTTAAACCTTTTGATATACACTTTCTGACGATTTGCACTTGTTACACAGGTAATACGCAACACAAGGATGCATCAGAATGTAAAAATTGATGGTTAATCAGTTCACATTTGCCCTAAATGTTGATTCGTAACAAATCGGCCATATAAACTGCTTTAATCACATGAAATGTTAAAATCAATGATCGAAGTAGTCTAAGTACATGATTACGAGTCTAACAAGCCTGAACTTAACCTCTAATTTCGTAAAAATTATAAAACCAAGTTTGAAATGGAACAGGGGTCTGTGATACGACTGGTCTCCCCGATGAACTTCAATCGACCGATTGAAAGAGGAGACTCGTTCATTCGGCCGAATGGATGATGCGAATGGGTTGAGTCTGCCATACGATTGGTTGCCCCGAATGATCGTCAATCGCACGATTGAAGGAAGTGATTCATTCAATCGGCCGACTAGGTCATTCGAATGAGTTCATTCGGTCGGACAACTCAATCGCAGAATTACATCATTTGCCTAAACCCAGTCGCACACTTCATTCGCTCGAGTGAACTGCACTGATTTCTGACTTAGTCAAACTCTGTTGTTCAAGTTTCTAACATACGTTTGTTATTGTTACAGGAAGATGGCTAACCGTTGGCAAATTAATCCAAAGCACAATATCTGTGCTAATCTGGATTCCACCTCAAGAAATGGTGGTGATTTTGTTGGTATTATTGACTTCCTGAGAAGATCTCGGATCTTCAAAGCCATATCTACTCCGTGTACACCATATCAGTCTATCCATCAAGCATTATGGGCAGGAGCTTCGGTAGACCGATCTGTGGAACCCTACCGCATCCTAAGTACCATCTTTGGTAGGGCAATTGAGATCACAGCTGGAGATATTAGAAGAGTTTTGGACTTTGGAGATGATGATTCACATCCAGTCAGGATTCACCCTCTTACATTCGTGGATGCTTTCTGCGAATTGGGTACTGTGGAGACATTAGCTCAGGTGTGCTGAACAAGAGCAACCTGAGCCCACAGTACAAGTATTTAGCTCATGTGATTCTAAAGTGCATTGCTGCAAGAAGGGGTGGGTTCGATGACTTATCGGACCAAATTCAGAATGCTTATGTGGCATTGGTCCTTAACCACCCTTTCAGCTTCTCCAACATGATCTTTAATTATCTGATTGAGAACTTGGAGGCTAAGGGAAAAGAAGGTTTCTGTATGTATCCACGCTTTCTTCAGCTCATTTTTAATGAGAAACTGCCTGATTTGCCCAAAGAGAGGAGTGATGCAGTGGTGTTAGAGATTATGGATGACACTACTCTGGGAAGAATGAAAGTGTATAGGGGCAAGCAGGTGAAGCCCGTGTTCAAGAGGTTGATAGGGCATCTGGCCCGGGAAGACTACCTGGCGCCAAGGAGGCGAAAATGGCGTCATGACGATAGCAATTCTGATACTGAGGTGATTACTGTATCATTGGTTGACTCAGATGATGATGATGATCTTGATGGAGAAAATGTACCAATTTTCTCTGAGGGACCATCTACTTCTACAGCTCAGCCGTTATCACCACACACAGACACGGCAACTGCAGGGTTTGTTCCTGACTTTTGCCCACCCGATGATGAGGAAGAAAGTGATGAAGAAGGTTTGACCAGGAGAGTTGGCAGCAAAGTGGTTGCCACCGAGAAAGGACTGAGAGATGTTGGTGGGCAGTCTGGTACATCAGGGGACACACGCATTGAGTCTGATCCCTCGTATGCCCCTGATGATTCTAGCAATAGAGGGGGAGCACCTTTGTCAACGGGCAAAAGGAAGAAAACCATGGCGCGTCCGCATGGTAAGAAAGGAAAGCGACTAAGGTTCACCACAGCTACCACCTCTACATCATCCCAAACATCTCCATCCACCACTACTATCCCTTCACCTCACACTGTCACATCCACCACCACCACCACTGTACCGACTACCACCTCATTCACTCCCTCTCCCATACACACCACTTCCACCACTGTACAGCCTACCACATCATTCATCCCCTCCCCTATATTCACCACAGCCACCTCCACGACCACCACTCAACAAACAGGTCCCTCACCGTTCCCATCCAGCTCATTCATCCCACCAATTTCTGTAGTAGATCAGCTTGCTGCTCTCAACAGCATGGTACTTCAGCTGTTAGCCTCTGATAAGGCTAAGACAGCCCAGATCCTTCAACTGCAAGAACAAAATTCTTCACAGGCAGCTGAGATTGAAAGATTGAGGGAGATAACATCCTCACAAGCCCAAGTGATCACTTCGCAGACCGATCAGATCACAGGCTTGTTACAACATGAGGCTGAAACGGATGAGAGAATGGGAAAGCTAGAGGCGGCTCATAAGACTCTTGTGCTAAAACTGAAAGGTACTCAAAGTGAGCCCCTCAAGATTGGAGAAGGTGATGGTGATGATAATGATGATGATAGTGAGGATGAGGAAGACGATGATGAAGATGATGAGGATGATGACGATGATGATGGTGGTGAAGAAAGTAATGATGATGATGAGAAGAAAGAAGATGATGAAGGTGAAGGGGGAGAAACTGCCGGAGATCAAAGCGATAATGTTGCAGGCGAAGGGCGTACTAAACGCCGACATGATCAAGGCCCCTCTTCGTCTACTCCAACTGAAGATCCACCGGAGATACAAGGCAAAGTTCAAGACTAGACGTTTATTTATTTTGCTGAAACTTTGTACTTGAAATTATGTATTCTAGTCTGTTATATATAAAATTTTGTGGATATAAATCATCTTTGGTTATGTGATCAATGTATACTTACTTGCAATATATTTGATTTTGTAACAGGATCAACCACACAAGTCGATGAGCATGATGTTATGCCCCTTCGTCAGATTGAGACCAAGTTGACTATGATTCTTGATCTTCAAGGGATAGTGCAACGGTCTGTGGGTTACTCAGCTGAAGAAGGGGAAATCATTCACGACTTGACAGATGAACAGATTGCAGAACTGTTCAGTCTGAATCCGGATGAGTTGGTAAAAGATGCTCCCGCAGTCGATGTAGTCAGCGATGAAGAACTTCAAGATGTCGACGAGGTGGAGATTGAGGACGTAACGGCTGATCATTATCCCCAATACACTAACGCCGAAGGCGAAGTGCTTCCAGATGTGGGGGAAACTTTTGACAGCAATATATTTGATAAAGTGGAAGAGATGACAGCAGCTAAGGCAGCTGCAGAAGATATTCCTCAGGCAGATGAAGCTGAGCGTGCAACCAAGAAGGAGGAATGGATTGCCTGCCTTGAGGAAATGAAGAAACAGCGTGGGCCTCCAAAGTCAAATGCCTACACCAAGCTTTACAAGATTAAAAAGCATCAGAAGGTGTCAGGAAAGATTATCAGCTGGGCATACTTTGATGATCTAAAAGTATATGCAGTGAAGAGAGAGAAGGGAATCGAATATTTCAGATTTCCTCATGATTTGAAAACTCTCCCAGGGTTTGAGCTTAATCGTCTAGCCAACTTGAACCTCCTATATGCTGTTCCAGGAAAGATATCAGGATGGTTTGAGCAGGCACTAAAGAAAGAGTACCATACTAGGTGGGTCAACTTTAAACCTCAACAGCCAAGAAGGTTATTTCATAGGACTGAGGTTGACCCCACCTCAGGAAGACCAAAAGTGGTCTTGAGATGGCACCCTCCGCGCACGATGTCGCGTATTCCATTGAGAGAGATGCCTCAGGATTTTACACCCCATGTCAAATGGTGGTATTATGACTGGCGAACTGGTGAAGCCGTCATAGTTTTGGAGAAAGAAGGAACGGTCGAGACGATAAGAGTGTTTGATCCGATGTGGCTAACCAACTTGTCTGAGTCTGATGTCTATATCTTATTCAAGTGGCCACTGTTCTTTGATACACAGGATATTGTGCAAGCACTGCAATTCCAACATGTTATACGTATCTGCTTCGCATTAAATATTCATTCTGGGATCTCAAGAGAGGAAAGGGTGAAACGATATGAAGAGTTCAAGAAAGAAGTAAAGTCTAGATAGAACTAGGTCCAAGGGGGAGTTTGTTGGTACACATGTCCCCAGTTCTAGTCTAGTGAGCTGAAATGTATAAACTTCTATCTTGTTACACATATGTAATGTTAAATCAATCTAATGAGAATCTCTTCTTTATATGGTTGTTGATTATATAATGTTATATCTACTTATTTTATTAGTTGTTACACGCTTAATATGACCATGTTATATAGGTTTACAGTTGTGAGACACAGTTCTGAATCATTAAAGGTTCATGAATGTGTTTGACTAAACATCTCTTTCAGTCGCCCGACTGGACCATGCGAATGGTCCAATCGCACGGTTGAACTAAGAGGCTGAGTCAATCGGACGGTTGAGTCATCAGTCTGACTCAAGCGTACGAATGAATCAGTCGTATTACTCAATCGCACGACTGAGTCAGTCGCAAGACTCAGTCGCACGAATTAGATCTGTAACCTATAAATACCACTTAATTCGTGGAAAAACGGGACACTTCGAATACTAGAAACCCTAATCGACCCAGAACGTGCTGTTCGACCATTCCAACTTCATAGAGCGTTTCAGATCATTCTGAGTCAATTAATAACGTTTTCTAATCGTTAGGATTGATCCTGATTACGTTCTCACTGCTTGGATCGCCAATCAAATAGGATTCCGCACTATTTGATCTGGTACAACGAAGAATCGGTTAGTACTCCGTACGTACACGGTCCTAACAAGAAAACCAGATCCAGTGATTTCACAATTGGTATCAGAGCCGGTTACTGCTAGAATGATCTAACAATCATTCTAGCAACCCGAGCTCTTGATTTCTGGATCAAATTTCAGATCTTGACGTTAAACCCACTTCGTGTTCTTCGTGTTCTTCGTGTTTGCTCAAATCTCATTATGTGTGATGTTTATTTGTTAAAACCGGACTCGGAATCTTCTTCAGATCATAAAAACGAATCCAATGATACAAATTTTGTGTTGTATCTCGTCCAAATCATCGGATTAGGGTTTTTCAGCCTTGTGGCGGCTGCAGATCTGGTTTTCTGCGTTCAGACCCGTTTATGCGATTGGGCCATGCGACTGGACCTCATTCGCACGATTGAACCATTCGTATGGTCCATTCGTACTTCTAACCCAGTCGTATGTCCATTCGTACGAATGAACATTCATTCGCACGACTGACCCTCTCGTGTACTTCATTCGCACTACTGAACCATTCGGAGTGTCCATTCGCACGAATCACCCATTCGCACGTATGTCTTCATTCGTCTGTTTCAGTCGCACGAATGAGCTGTGTACCAGACCAAAAAAAAAAAAAAAAAAAAAAAAAAAAAGAGTCTGGAACAGCTTCTTGCACGAATTTTTCCCTAAACCATTTTTATCAGTCGGGAAGCCTTCTGAAAAATTTTGGTAAAATAAATTTTTTTGGGAAAATTATTGGGTCATTTTCGGATCATTTTCGGGTCAATAGTGAAGATTCTTCTGGAGAGTCTATGCAAGAGTTGAGGATGAGCAAAGCCCATTTACCCTGAGTTTCTTATGTCAAACAAGTTCGATGGATACCCCATTATTTGTTGGACTTCCAGAATAGGTGAATGTTGTCAGAACACGAAAGAGAGAAGAGAAGATATCAGCTGTCGGTGCTGATTTTGTGGGGTAGTCAGGAGCATCTGACTATTTATGGGCCAATCAAGTTATATTTATATCCGCACAGAGAGGATTCTCATTCTTAGGGGGAATCCATGGATAGAGAAATTACAGACGCAATCAGATAGTGATGATGTGAGCAGGTTTCTGATGATGAATCTACGTGCATACTGATTTGTTTGATATTGTCAGCTGTGGATTGGAACCTTCAACCTTTTGCCCAATACACCGTATGAAGACGTTAGGAGAGCATAACGTTTATATATTGGGATATGCTGAACGTGAGGGGGAATTTCTACAGTTGGAAATATTAAACAGGTTAGACTGTGTGAAGATTGAAGCAATGGAAAACTGGTCATGTCATTATCTGGAAAAATCAGTCATTTGGGGAATCTTACGGCTATGATGGTGTTCTGCAAAGTAAACGAAAGCTATTGTGCCTAAATTCATTTTCAGGGATATTGTGGTAACCTGACGGATCGGCAATGTTGGCTAATATGGTTGTTCGTTTGATTCTATTGGAAACCAGAGCAAAGATTGACTGAAGATTGTAAGAGGTGTTTATCTACTATTCGCAAGCAACGTCCAAGGGGGAATTTGTTGGAGCATATATAGTCATATATAGTGTGTCCGTCGCTTGACGAATAGTCTAGGCTTAATGTTATACACCTTGTAAACACATGAAACTGGGTCATTCGCAGGAGCATATGCGAATGAGACTTAGTCGTACGACTGAGTCATGCTAATGGACCAGTCGTGCGACTGAGAGATGCGATTGGGTCATTCGTAAGACTGAGCCATAAGAATGGTCCAGTCGTACGATTGAACCATACGTATGGTCCAATCGCATGAATGGGCCCAGTCGCATCTAATATGGGCCGAGGCCTATATATACCAGTTTCAATGTGTAGAAACCTAAGGGTTTTTCATAGGGTTCCTGGCGCCCAGGTGCTGCCAGATGAGAGGGGAGATCATGCTCGATCTCCCCTTGCCAAAAGTCTTGATTCTTAAGTTGTAACGAGCTTAAAATCGTTATGTTTTATCAATGAAATCATTCGATTATTGTTCGTATTATTGATTGTCTTTTGGTTGTTTATCCTTCTGTCAAGAACACGCTCGGATGTCTACCGATCCAGTGACTTCACATTTACGGACATTACTAGGGTAGTTGTTAGGTGACTAGGTAAAGTTGCCTAAGCTCGACCACATTAATAACAAGCTTGTACTCCACTCCTTATTTGACTATCATCTAAGATTGTGTTGATTCTAATTAGGTAGCAATGTTTGTATTGATTATAGTAAACATCCTTAAAGCTAAGGTGAGTTTTATGAATGCTTTTCAATGCGAGCACTTGCCCTAAATTGTACTAACTCAAGACTGTCGTACGCATGTATATAACCCAAGCATACGTACACATGTATATTGGGGACCCTTTTATGTGCCGTTACGATGGGCTCGCCAGTACTACACTGGCCATGTGATGGGGCATGTGGTGTAGTGGGCAATGATTGTGTTGGGATGTAAATCACTGGATCACGTGTTAGGTGCTTGTGGTTATGTCGGGTTATGTAAGGATTACACTTAGAGGTTGATGCAACCAAAGAGCTCCTAGCAAGCACATGTGAAGTGCATGAAAGTTACTTGGGAAGATTTGATATAACTCAATGAGTTACGTTAATTCCAAAGCCAAAAGACCGATCTTCCAAAGCCAATGATGAAGTCTTCAGAACCTTCAAAGATAAAGTCTTTCGAATCAAAGACTAATTTCTTCTAAAGACAGATGATGCATGTCTTCTATGACATGCTTTTGACAAAAGTTGAAACACGTTTGCTGCCATCTCTGAAGACTCTCCAACTTGCATGAGTTGGTGAAAAGTTCATGCTTTTATCAAATGTATATTAATGTGTAAAGTCTGTAACTTTCCAACTATGCACTTTTATCCTTTTTGTATTAGATAAGGGTGTGAGCTATGACATGTCATAGTCACTAGTCCAAAGGCAGTCTGCCTTTTGACTCTGCATTGATCTTGTTGTCTATACTAATGTTTCTAGCTGGCCTTCAAAGTATGGCCGGTTCTAGGATGTAGTATAAAGTATCTCAAGTACTTGTATTCTACGTATGCTTTTGTAACACTTTGTAAAACTTGAGAGCAATATATATCATTCTTGAAAACCATATTATCTTGTTCTTTTTCTGTTCTTTACTTGTGTTCTTTGTATCATCATAAGCGGGTTCCTTATTTGATTTCTTAAGTGTTATTAGTCTTTCCTCCTTATGAAACTGTTGCATTGACCCCCTTCACCGGTCCTACAATTGGTAGCAGAGCATTTTAGGCGATTCATTGTAGGATCTCACCATCTTAAATCCCTTTAGTTTCACAAAGCACTTAACAACTTAAATGACAGCTCTTACCAAGGCAGATATTGAAACTAGTACCATGACCAAATATCCACTGATCACTCCTGATGACTTTGATACCTGGTGCCAAATAATGGAAGGCTTAATCAAGTCTCAACACAACTGGAAGTGGGAATCTATTCTCTGAGGACCTCATGTTCCAAGCATCACTTTAGCTGCAGCTAGTTATGGTATGATTCCAAAGGAAGTGGCTGACTACTTATAGGGAGAATGAAAGAAAATTGATGTAGATCAGAAGGCCTTGACCACTCTCTAAACTCTCTTCCAAACTCTAACTATAGAGGCTTCAAGAAGTGCAAAACTACAAAGCAGCTCTTGGATGCACTGAAGCTTATGTAGGAGGGGTCTGATAAAGCTAAATAAAACAAGAAAACATTTTGAAGCAGTAGTTTGAGAGCTTCAACTTCAAATTAGGTGAAACTATAATTTAACAATACTTTAGGTATGTTGAGATTGTACATACTCTCATGGATGTTGGATTAAAGCTTGAGAATAGGGACGTTGTGAGGAAGTTCATGTTCTCTCTTTTGACAAAATAGACTCACTACTGTATGGCCATTAAGAGAACTGAAAACCTCTCCACCCTTACTCTCATAGAGTTGTATGGTATCCATAGTGGTTATGAGATGGAGATTAACATGCGGAATCTATCCAACAACTCTTTCAGCAATCAACAGAGTTCAGCCCTCCATATGGTTTAAAGGGATTGCAGAGAACCACAACATCATCTTATTTGCTCCCCTAACAACTCACAGAAGGGCGCTTTCATCACCTTCTCGGAGACATCAAGGGAGAGCTATATCCAAGGAAGCCCATTCCAAGAGACAAGCTCATCACAAGCCTTTATGTCTTCTGATGAAAGTTATGGCAACTTTTTCTTCACTCTTGAAGACTTAGACTTTATCCGTCTAGATTAACTAGAGTACACGTAGATAGTTCAACAGTGGCTTTACTCACTCACAGAGCCAAGAAGATCTATAAGAGGACATGGAGAAAGTTTCCCAGCAATGTATCCAGTGGAAAGTTTAGGTTGGATAAAAGAAAAGTGAAGTGTTACAATGGTAACCATATAGGATACTTTACTAGGGAGTGTAAGGTACCAAAGACAAATGGTGTCCATACACAACCCATGCCAAACTACACTAATCGAGCACTAAATACTGAGAAGCCCAAGCAGCAAGCTGCAGTTGCTGTAGAAGAAGGCTTTGATTGGATTTTTTAGGTTGAAGGTGACTCTCTAAACCTATAGGGATTGAACGTAGAGGCTCGGAAAATCAAATCAAGATCAAGATCAAGATCAAAGTCCATGCGAGAACCTAAGTTACCGCGCGAAAAATGCTTCTCGCGCGACAACTACTAGTCGCGCGAGAACTAATGGTTTCGCGCGAGAACTTCATTTTGTTATAAATAGAAGTTTAGTCTTTATAATTAGTTGAAAAAAACTGAGAGCTTTTGTTCTTTCCTGATTTCATATGTACTGTAAACCTATCAAATCATAGAGCAATACACTTTGAATTATTTATATTCTTGTTCATGTGCTTGTGATTCTTCTTTATCTTAATTCCAGGAGCAATTATATTCTGCGTTCTCCTCACGAGATCGATCTTGTATTGGTGTTGTTACTTACAATTGGTATCAGAACTTTGTTGCTCCATATCGATTGATCCAAGATTGAAGAAGTGTTTTGAAGAGTTTGTGAGCATTGAATTCATTGATTTTCGAAGTATTTTGCTTGATTTCTCCTAAGATTGATCATTTTGAAGACAATGAAGCTGCTAAACTTGGTGTTCATTGATTTGATGACATTTTGAGCTTAAAATGAGATTAATTGAATCAATTAGAGACAGTTAGGATCTTAATTCAACCTAAATCACTAACTGAACACTTAATTAATCAAATTTTAATCAAATTCATGAAATATTGAGGTTGAAACCTTCGATTGAGAGAACTGTTCAGGCGAAAAGTTGGTGATTCCATGTGAAAAGTTAGATTTCGCGCGAGAAGTTAAAGATTTTGCAAGAGTTGGTTAAAAGTTTGTTACAACAGAATCAATTCGCATGACAACTTTTGGTTTTCGCAAAATTCTGCTACAAAAGTTGTTACGCGAGAACATTGCACTGTTCGCGCGAGAACTTTGAAGATTTCACGTGAGAAGTTGACTATTCGCGCAAGAACTTTAAGTTTGAAGACTTTTTAAGAATTTGATTTCTGAGTTTGAGAAAATGGCTTATCTAAAGCACATCACTGCTACTTTTGATATCGACAATAAGATTGGTACTAGCAATAAGCCACCTCGTCTGCTCAGTGAAGAAGACTAGCCAGACTGGGCGTATAGGTTTGAGAATCATTTCATCTACACTGAACCCCGGATGATGAGATCTATCAAGCAAGGTCTATACATTCCGGTAAACATGAATGATAAAGCTGATTTGGTTCGTAAACCTGAGCATTTATGGGATGAGGAGGACATGAAAAAGAAGTAGCTTGATGACAAAGCTTGTCCTGCTATCACCATGGAACTTACTACTGAGATAGCATAAAAGTTTAAAGACTTTACAAAGGCTTAGGATCTATGGGATGCGATGGAAGAACAAATCATGGGCAATAAAGACATGAGAGAGAGTAGAAAGGATATGCTCAACCAATAATTCAATATGTTATATCATATTCTTGGGGAAACTTTGGAGACTCAGATGTCTAGATTTGTGAAGCTGATCACTAAATGAATATTGCAGGAATTATCTTGGAGATTATAAAGTTACCAAAAAGTTGTTAAATTCTCTACCGTATAGCTGGAACAATAACTGCACTACTATCAAGAGAACCAAGGATCTGTTCACCTTGATACTCAGTGATCTTATCTCAACCATCAAATCTTATGATATGGATGATAAACAAAGGACTACAAACTACATAAACACAATGGGAGCTGAGGCATCGGCATTGTATGCCAAAATGGCTAGTAATCCAAATTACTATGTCAGCTACTCTCAATTGTGTCAACAATAAAAAACTACACCTTCTTCTCATCTAACTATTAAAGATCAGACCTTGCCCCAATCCGTGCCTCAATACCAAGCTACTCATGAAAATCCCTATGTAAAAGCTCAAATCCAATACCAATCTCAAACCGACCCTCAGATTCAAACTTCTCAACCAACATAACAAGCTTTTGTTGTAAATTCTGAACCTACCAATCAAACCATTCAAATAGCTAAAGAGCATCTGGCTCTATTTACCACATTCATAAAGAGCTATGAATCATTCTCTGTTGGAGGATTCAGTACACCAAACATCTTGGTTGACGACTTACAGCAAGTTAATCCCGATAATGTAGAAGAAAATTATATTAAGTATCAGATGGCTATGGTGGTGTATAGAGCCAAGAACTTTTCAAAGAGAACTCCTAGAAAACTAATTGGTATGAATAACTCCAGAAAGATAGGGTTTGGTAAGTCCAGTTTGAGATGCTACAACTATGACAAACCTGGTCAGATTGCCCTAGAATGTACTGAACCCAAATCAAACCAGCATGATCATGGAATGAAAATGGTGACAGTGGAGGTGGAAACCAAAAATGACCAAGCCAGTTCATCCAAGAATAAAGCATGGGTGTCTGAGACCAATGAGGAATATGATTGGTCAGACCAAACGGAAATCCTTGACATTAAGCTGTCTACTGCTCTATTGGCTGAGATCCAACCAGTTGAAGAGCATGTTGAAGACAACTTATTAGCTAATTTTGTGTCAGATGATCTGTTAAATGGTTTGCTGAGGAAGAGAGGGTTAAAGATGAAATAGTTGAGAAATTTGAGGAAGAACAGGTGGAAGAGGTGAAAACTGAAGTAGTGCTTGAAAGTGATGAAATAGCTGTTGAGATTACTCTAGCTCAATCTGAACAAAAGGAAGAAAATGTAAGAATCGTTACAATAAGAAAGATCGATCTCTTGATAGTGAATGCTGAATGTAAACGATCACGGATTAAGAAGAACTGAAATCAAACACACATAACACAAATGTAAATAAACTGCAAGTGTATTGCTCTCTGAATTTGAATGTTTACAATGAATATAAATTCAGGAAAATGATCAAAAGCTATCTCTATTACTAATTACAAAGACTAAACTTCTATTTACAACAAAAATAAAGTTCACGCGTGAAAACAATAGTTCTGGCACGACTAGATGTCGCGAGAGAAACAGTTTTCGCGCGGTAACTTTGGTTCTCGCATGGAGTTTGATCTTGATCTTTATCTTGATTTGATTTCCCGAGCCTCTAGGTTTAACCCCTATAGAAAAGACTGTTGAGTTAACTCCAGTCAATATTGAAGAAGTCAAAGGAAAAGCTGTTGAGTTGATTCCAGCTAAAGAAGAAAAGAAAGCCACAGCTGTTAAGGAAACTCCAGCATCTGCTCATGCTAATCAAGTTAATGCTGTTGAGATCACTCCGGCAAATGAAGCAGACTGGAATGTGGAAAAGGCCTTCATGGTGAATGTTGTCCATGAAGAGACAAAGAAGAAAGCAGAAATTGGTGAGGTATATATTTCTTGTTGTTTAAATGATTATGTTGAAACGGTACAAAGATACAGAGTTCACAACGAACACTTGATCTTAGAAGTTGAGAAACTTCAATATCAAGCTCGTAAATATAAAACTGATGAGAAATTTTTTAAAGAAAAGATAGATGGCATAAATAAATAAAGTTATCAATCAAAATTAGATCTTTATGATAAATATTGTAACATATATTATTTGACAACTCGTAACAACGAACTATCTTTAGAAATTAATAAACTAAATAGTGAACTCTTGTCTGCTAAATTGATAGTTGAGAAATTTAAATTATCTTCAAACATGGTTGAATCAGATCTCAAATGACATAAATGATTAATGATGGTAAAGGTGGAGTTGGTTATTCTAACATAGCACCACCAATTAACCATGATTATTCTTCATTGCCTTCATCAGTTAACACTTCTGATGAAGAGACATATGGTTTAGGTTTTCAACCATAGTATGACTTAACACTTTCAGTCGTGTGTCACTGACTGTTAACCCTATCATAAAAACTGAAATTAAAGTTCATTATGATAATTCTTTTGCAGAATGTGTGAAGATGGATGGGTTGGTTAAAGAATAAGAAAGTGATGACGAAATAGTTTTTAAGGAAAATAAAACTTGTAATGAAAAATCTACTTGTTATTCATTATCAATGATCAATGAAAGTTCAGAAGTTTCTTGTGTTACAAATGAGTGTTCAAAAATGTCAAACAAAGAAAAGAAATTGAAATCTAAAATTGAGTTTAAGACCAAAGAAAGAAAACAAGTTACAACATCTGTATCTGACTTGAAAATTAATTTCAAGAACATATTTGTTTCAGAAGGCAATGTTGATAAAGAAGATTATATTTTAAAAGAAACAAATGCTACTTTTAAAAAATAAATCTCATATAATTACTAACTCTGTGAAACAAGATGTGTGCAGTTTAGGTTCAAAAGAAACTGGTCCTGCTCCAGTACCTTCTGTTCACAAGGATAAAACTAAACTTAAAGCCTCGTTAGCCTCATAAGAGAATTATTCTCTTAGGACAAATCACAATGAAAATGAAAAATGAGAGACTATTAAAGATTATAGCCAAAGACATACTAATAAACTAACTATGATAACTGTGGAAGTTATCCTAACAGTTTGAGAAAACAACTCATGAGCAAAATGTGTATAATAATAAATGTTGTTATATGTGTGGAAAGCCAAATCACATGGCTAGAAATTGCCATCATAAGCAATTGACAAGTAAATATATGTTTCACAACTCTATTGCAAATAATAGAAAACAATTCTTTCTTAATGCAAAATTTAAAAGAAATTTTAATCATTCAAACTTTTTTACTGATAAAAGAAATGATCAAACAAACACAAATTTGTAAAAAGAAAGTCCAAACAAGAAACCTTTACATGTCCATGATGATAATTCAACTTCCACACAAAGTACTTACAAGAAATTGGTTATAAATCTGATCAAACCAATTCAAAAATGAAAAGTTAAAGAAAAAGAACCTGAACCTAATATTGTTGAAGATTACATATTCAACGATAAAAAAGATATGATATAGAAATTTGTATTATATTTAGATGAAAATGGTACGCTCAAGTCAACCATGGCTTAGGTTCCTAAAAATAAGTAAATCATTCATTTGTGCAGGAACATCCAGGACCCAGCATCAACAATGTTTGGCACATTGATAGTGGATGTTCAAGGCACATGACAGGTAATATATCTCTGTTAAACAACATCAAACCTTATAATGTAGGATACGTTATATTTGCTGGAGATAAAGGTGGTAAGATTACAAAACAAGGTACAGTGTCAAATGGTATGTTAAGCTTTAAAGATGTAAATTTTGTAGAGGAACTAAAACATAACTTGTTAAGTGTCTTTCAAATTTGTGACAAACAATATTCAACACACTTCACTGATAAAGAATATCTAAATTTGTAACAAACAATATTCAATACACTTCACTGATAAAGAATATCTATTTCTAAACCTTGGATTTGTAATTCCTGATGAGTGGATCTTATTGAGAACTCTGAGAGAAAAAAACGTATTTACTTGATATGAAGGATCTCATGCATTCGTAACTTCATCATGCTTGTAGTCTAAAGCCTGGGAAAGTGATTCATCATTATTGCGTCGTCGTCTTGGTCATGTATATATTAAAAATATAAACAAGTTGGTTGGAGGAAATCATGTTGTTGGCCTGTCATTGAAAGAATTTCAACTCATTGAACATTGTCTATCATATTCAAAAGGAAAACAACATAAACTTCCTTATAAACCAGTTGCTTATACAAAAGTTGACTCTATACTTCAACTTTTATACATGGATTTATTTGGTCTAGTTAGTGTTTTGAATTTAGGATGTCGTGCATATTGTTTAGTCATTACAGATTTTTTTAGATTATATGGGTTTTCTTTTTAGAAACCAAAAATGAGAAACGTCATTCGATGATAAAGTTCATAACTCTAGTGGAGAATTAGACTGACAAAACAATTAAGTGCATTCGAAGTGATAATGGAACTGAATTCTGCAATCATACATTGAATGAATTCTGTGATTCAAAGGGAATAGCTAGGCAATTTAGTTCTGCAGGAACTCCATAACAAAATAGAGTTGCTAAAAGACGTAACAGAACGTTAATTAAAGCAACCAAAATAATGTTATTAGCAGCCAAATTACCCTCATTCTTTTGGGTGAAAGTTGTTAACACTGCTTGTTATGTTTAGAACCGTGCCTTAGTTAATAAACAACAAAACATGACTCATTATGAAATCTTTTTTCAAACATATACCTAAATTCAAATATTTCAAAACTTTTGGATATTGTTGTACGTTGTTAAACACATCTGATTCAAGGTCAAAGTTTGATGAAAAAGCTGATGAAGGTTATTTTGTTGGATATTCAACCAACAAGGTAGCATATCGGGTTTACAATAAAAGATCTAAACAAATAGTTGAGTCATTTGATATTAATTGGGATGATACTAACAAAACAGATGCAGGTTTTGCACCTTCATGGGTTTATAATTATGCTTTATTATTTGAAACATTTAATCGGTCGTCAGTTATTTCTATAGTAACTATACCTTTGACATCGTTAATTCAGGAAATGTTTGCTGATGAGATTGGATCTATTCCTTCTCAACTAAAATGAATAACTTTAGATATACCATCTTCTTCAAATAGTTCAGCTGATCCACAGGCTTCTGAATCTGAGATAATTCATTTTAAGCCAGTTGTTGAGCAAGCTCCACATGTTTCTGATCCGAGTTGTTCTTCTACTCAAGTTGATCTAATTAATACAATTCAAGTTCCCTTTGATGATTTATCTATTGATTATGAAAATCATCAAGAGGAAGACATTGTCTATCAACCGGAGGGAGGGAACACTGTTGAAGAACCAGTGGGTCATATGTCTAACTAGATGAAGTTATCTCTGCAGATGATATTCCTCAGTTGAGAACCCAAAAGACCCCAACTGAAGAAATTATTGGTCCATTATCACAGGGAGTTCATACTCGAAGTCATTCTGGAGTAACAAATACATGCTTATACTCATGTTTTGTTTCTCAAATAGTGCCAAAGAATGTTGAAATGTCATTGAATGAAAGTAGTTAGGTAGAGGCCATGTAAGATGTGCTGATACAATTTCAGAAGCTAAATGTATGGAATTTATGTTGTAACATCCGAAAATTTTGTTAGTTGAAAGAAAAAGAAAAGAAATAAGAAGAGAAAAAAAAGGTGTTTAGAAAGAAAAAGAAAAGAAGTATAAGTAGAGAGGTTAAAGTGTAAAAAGATTAAAATAATAATATTATTCTGTTTAAAGTGGGCATGGCCGCCCACTTCTCTGATCACACCAACTACTCGGTAGTTTTAGAGAGAGAAAGTAGAAAGATCTTCGGTTTTAGAATGAGAAAGTAGCTGAATTCAGCCAAGGTAAGCAAATTTAGCATAATTGGTTTGGTTTTTATGGATTTTTGACCATGAAACCAATTTCTAGATGTTTGTATGTGTGTACATATGTTTGGGTATGTGTTTTTGACATGTATAGGTGTTAGAAATCTTTGAAAAGTTTGAGTTTGAAGGAGAGAGCTTGGAAGCAGTCTAAGTGAGTTCTAGACCCCGTCTTTTATATGCTTTATAAATTAGTTAGGGCTGAAAATGCATATAAATGATTTTTACAAATGTTGTATGTATGCTCGTAAATATTCATGCATGTATGTTGATCTTGTATGGTTGTAAATGCTTGGATTAATGTTTAGAATGGTTGTATGAGCTTAGAATAGGGTAAACTTATGTTTGGGATTGAAAAATATATTAGAAACATATAAGTAGATAGTAATGTGCTCAAACAAGGCACATGCGCCTGGAAAATAGACTTAGAAAGTTTAAGTAAGGTTGATGTGTCCAAACAGTACCCTCATACGCCTAAATATGGTCTGAGAATACTAAGTATAGGCTAATGTGCCTAAACAGTAGCCCATGTGCCCACTTTTATGCCTTAGAATAACTAAGTGCGTTTCATGCGCCTGAACAATAGTTTATGCGCCTAAGTTTTTGCTGAAACACCTAAGTGTAGGGGTGATGCATCCCAATAGTGTTCATGCACCTGAATTTTACTCAGGCGTTTAAGTGTAGGCTCATGCGCCTAAACAGTTCATGCGCCCAAAAGTGAGAAAACAGTTAAGTATAGGGCCATGCGCCCAAATAGTGATAAAACACCTGAACAGGCCTCATGCCGCGCCTTCATAGTGTTAAAACGCCTAACACTTAAAAAAAGTTCTGAATTTTTAGGAAATCAGATTTTTAGGGTTTTGACCCTAGTTTGACCTGCATAATTATGCTATCTTCTTATGTTCCTTATGTATATTGATGTATAACTTTACGTAGTGTGCTTATAATCATAAACATAAAGTATTATCATTAAACAAAGAGATAAGATTAATGATAATGAAAGTGGAACATAAAGAACGAATAAAAGAAAGGCTTGGAAGTAGAATGAAAGAAGGAACACAACTCATGAGAGTTGTTAGCTCAATTGTGTGTATTATAGCGTGCGATTTTGGCTAACCTATGAGGGTTCACACACAGGGGGATCAGTCTTGGTGACTGATCCATAGTACGAAACAGGATCCTTGTCACTCGACCTCAAAAATAATGAGGCTTTGTGCCCGGAATGGTGGCTTCGGGCCACGGGCTTTGTGCTAGGAAATGATAAGGCTTTGTACCCGGAATGGTGGCTTCGGACCACGGGCTTTGTGCCAAATAGTAATGAGGCTTTGTGCCAAGAATGGTTGCTTCGGGCCATGATAAGGGGGAAAGCTTGATAGGATCTAGAATCAGTACGAAACGAGTGAAATGATAAAGTATGAAACGAACGAAATGACAAAGTATGAAACGAACGAAATGACAAAGTACGAAACTAACAAAATGATAAAGTACGAAACGAATGAAATGATAAAGTACGAAATGAACGAAATGAAAAAGTACGAAACAAACAAAATGATCCAGTACGAAATGAACGAAAACATGTGATAAAGAATGATGATTAAGGTTACGCATTGTTGTATGTACGATAAATGATTACATACGAAAGTAAAGAAAGTATTTTGTTAAGAAAGGGTATTTTCTTATATGAACCGTATAAAGTATTTTAATACTTTAAAACTAGAACTCACTTAACAATGCTGACTGTTATGCATTTTCAGTTGGCAGGTAATATTGCTGAGGATGGCACATGGGGAGGCTACTCGGCTTGGCAAGACTGGCATCCATTCGCGCATAATATTATTGTTGTTTTGTAATGCAATTAAGGGATATTTTCTTTTGTAACTTAAACAATGTTGTATTGAATAACAACGATAATTATCAATGAAATGAATGGCTTTGGATAATTTATTTCCGCTGCTTATTTTATGAGTTATATATTATATATGTAATGATGAGATGATTGTTCAACTGTGACGTGCCTAGGAACGGGGCCTTACAAGTTGGTATCAGAGCTAAAGTTTAAGTGAATTGGGAAAATATTTTCAAAGACCTAATCTTAAACTTAGAATGGGACTAAAGGAAAGGGATGCCAGCCCGAGTAGCTACGTGCCATAAGGTATTTCTTTTTCCAACGATAATTGAAGTTATGTTTGTGCTATTTGATTATGTGCTTATAGTAGATTTAGATATTGATGTAATCAGAATAGGAAATGCTTGGGGTGTGAAGAGTAAAGTAAGTAGCTAATCATAACTGGCCACTGTAATTAGGGACTTACTACACTTAACATAAATTGAGCTATACCTTGAATGATCGTGTTAGTGTTTGAATCTTATAGTGTTTAGAGATGGCTGGAGGTAGATCTTCTAAGGCCTCTAGGGGTGGAGTATAGGGAATATGTGGTGCTGAACCACGTGTTACTAAGAATAAGGCTAAGACTACAGAGAGGGCCTGTTAAAAGCCCGAGATGCATCACCAGGAAGGTGGTGATGAGAGTGAAAATTTAAGGGTCTTGGTGAAAGAGGTCGTGGTAGAGGAAGGGCACCAAGTATGCAGACATCTCTACCGTCTGTGGTGACTGATGTTATCAAAGTTGTAAGGGAGGATGAGAAGAAAAAGAAGAGAAGGACCACATGAAGAGAGGAAAGAGAACAACCGGAGACTGAGACGGTTGTCTTGGGTGAGGAGGAGGAGGAAGAAGCAGTGCAAGAAACTGCACGGGGCTGTAATTATGGGGCATTCCAAAGATGCAAGCCCCCAACGTTTGATGGAAACGACAATGCTGCTGCTGCTCACCAATGGGCGAGGGAGATGGAGGCGGTTCTTTATATCAGCGAGTGCCGAGAAGATCAGAAGGTTAAGTTTGCTACCCACTCATTTGTGGACTCGGCCTTATACGGGTGGGAAAACATCATCCAGGCCTAGGGTAGCAGGGCCATTGGAAAGATGAGATGGCCACTAAAGATGTTGGTGATTAAAGAGTTCGGTAGTGGATCTGGCTGGGAGGTTATACGATGAGAGAGAGGTGGTGGTAGTTGAGGTGAAGAGGACAGGTTGTGGTGACAGGAACTAGAGTTAGAAAAGGTTTGGACGTGGTGTTTTTACTCCAAACAACAAAACGAGGAATATGGATGACCGTAGGGTGGTGTCATCTAGTTCGGGGATATAGAAGTGTAGTAAATATATGAGAGAGCACTTCGGTGAGTGCAAGTAGGGAATAAGTGTGTGCTTCAAGTGTGGAAGACCCGGTCATGTGGAGAAGATGTGTGGAGTTATACGGTGTTATAACTGTGGTGAGGAAGGCCATGTGAGCAGGGACTACAAGAAGCCATGGGCCATGGGTTCCGGGATGAAGAAGAAGCAAGAAGAAGGAGGACAGAGGGCAACTTCTAGAGCCTTCATGGTGACCATAGAGGAGGCCATGGTAGACCCCAATGTCGTGTTAGGTATGTTTCTAGTTATTAGTACCGTTTTCGTACTGAGTACTAGCGGATCTGCGTGAAACCAGATCAAATAGCGCGGAATTCTATTTGATTTGCGATCCAATCAGTGAGAACGAACAACCTGATCGATCTAACGATTAAACAAACATTAAGAACGAGTTGGAATCGATCAGGAACGAACTATGAACTTGGATGGAAGACTTGGGACGCTCTGGACGGCTAGGGTATGATAGTATTCGAAGTGTTATGTTTTTTCCATGAATTATGTGATATTTATAGGTTTTCAATGTCCATTCATACGACTGAACCATTAGCATGGTTTAGTCATGCGACTGAACCATTAGCATGGTTTAGTCGTGCGACTGACTCACGCGTCTGACTCATACGCACGACTGAAGGTTCAGTCGTGCGACTGAGCCAATCTTACGTCTCAATTATACGACTGATCCAGTCACCTGGTTCAGTCGTGCGACTGGTCCATAAGTATGGTTCATTCGTGCGTATGGTTTATAAGTATGGTCCATTAGCATGAATAACCACACGACTAAGTTGAACACATTTATGAAACATTATTGACTCAGAACTATGTACAACAACCTGAAACCTATATATAATGTTCATAAATACAAGTAATGCCAATTACAATAAGAATATGTTATAAACAAAGACAATTAAACATCAAAACTCACATTATATTTCATTAAACATTTTCAGTACATATCTGTAAGAAATGAAAGATATTTACATTGAAGAACAAAAAGTATGAACAATGTATCAACACTAGTAAACCAAACTTGTGCCTCTGTGTTATTTGATTCTAGTGCTAGTAGGAGTTTTATTTCTACTGCTTTCTGTGCTAAGTTGCTTGTTAGTAATAAACGTATTGATGAGCCATTGGATGTAGAAACTGCTATTGGTAAGTCTACTGGAATTACTGATATGATAGAGGACTATGCCTTAGAACTAGAAGGTCATAGGTTTTCTGCTAAATTACATGTGATGCCCCTAGGCGGATTCGATGTAGTTCTAGGGATGGATTGATTCGTAGCCTATGAGGCAAACATCGTGTGTCACAAGAAGATGATTCGATTAGTTGCGCCCGATGGAAATTCAGTGACGATTTATGGCGATCGCGTTACTATGGTCCCGAAGGTGATTTCGATGGCGGTGGCAGGGAAGTACATGAGACGTGGATGCAGTGCCTACTTGGCCTACGTAAAAAATATGGATGCGTCAGTACCACAATTGTCTGATGTGGTGGTCGAGCGTGACTTTCTGGACGTGTTCCCAGAGGACTTGCCAGGTGTGCCACCAGATCGTGAGATTGAGTTTCAAATTGATCTGATAACCGATGCTCAACCCGTTGCCAAGGCACCGTATTGACTAGCCCCAACTGAGATGAAGGAGCTAATGGCTCAACTGCAGGAGCTGATGGATAAAGGGTTTATTCGACTAAGCATCTCTCCTTGGGGTGCTCCAGTATTGTTTGTGAAGAAGAAAGATGGTAGTATGCGGATGTGCATCGACTACCGAGAGCTGAAGAAGTTGACGGTAAGAATCGGTATCCGTTACCGAGGATTGATGACTTGTTTTATCAGCTCCAAGGTGGCAGTTGGTTCTCGAGGATAGATCTTCGGTCTGGTTACCATCAGATGAAGATGAAGGAGCAGGATATTTTTAAGACAGCTTTTCGCACACGTTATGGACACTATGAGCTTTCGTCATGTCTTTTTGCTTAACTAACGCGCCAGCTGCCTTTATGGATTTAATGAACCGAGTGTGTCGGCCCATATTATATAAATCAGTGATTATGTTTATCAATGATACCCTGATTTATTCGAGAAGTGAGGAAGAACATGCCGGCCACATACACGAAGTATTAGAGACACTTAGAGGAGAAAAGTTGTATGCTAAATTCTCTAAGTGTGCTTTTTGGTTGCGCGAGGTGCAATTTTTGGGTCACTTGGTAAATGCTGAAGGAATCATGGTGGACCCAACAAAGGTTGAGGCGGTGATGCAATAGAAGTCTTCAAAGACGCCATCCGAGATTCGTAGTTTCTTAGGCTTTACAAGTTATTACAGGAGATCCATCCAAGAGTTTTCCACGATAGCCTCACCTTTGACTAAATTGACCCACAAGGACGTGAAATTTGTGTGGGGTCGAGAATAGGAGAATGCTTTCAAGGAGTTAAAGGCAAGATTGACTCAAGCTCCTGTCTTGACATTATCCGAAGGGAGTGAAGACTTAGTGGTTTATTCGTATGCTTCTTATTCGAGATTGGGTTGTGTGTTGATGCAATGAGGGAATGTTATAGTCTACGCATCCTAACAGCTGAAAACCCATGAAGTCAACTACCCTACTCATGACTTAGAGCTTGTAGCGGAGGTCTTTGCGTTAAAGATTTGGCGGCACTACTTATATGAGACAAAGTGCACTATCTTCACCTATCATAATAGCTTCAAGTATTTCTTCAAGCAAAAGGATCTCAACATGAGACAGAGGAGATGGTTAGATCTCATCAAAGATTATGACTGTGAGATCCATTATCATGTGGGTAAGGCCAACGTTATCGCTGATGCCCTTAGCCGAAAAGAGAGACCCAAGCCGATTCGGGTGAAGTCTTATCTGTTTATTATGGCCTCGGATGTGATGACGCAAGTCAAAGGATTTCAAGATGAGGCATTGCAAGAAGATCACTTTAACTCTAAAAGGATAAGAGGTCTAGTCACGGAGTTAGGAGAAAACACTCACGAGGTGACAACCCGCTTCGGGCGGATATGGATTCCCCGATACGGAGATCTAAGGGGACGAATTATGGATGAAGCTCATATGACTCGATACTCGATTCATCCCGATGCCACGAAGATGTACCAGGACATGAAGAAGGATTATTGGTGGCCGGGTATGAAGCGCGACATAGCGGAGTATGTGAGTAAGTACCTTACTTGTTTGCAAGTAAAGGCATAACATCAGAAACCATACGGGAAGATCCAACCAGTGGATATACACAAGTGGAAGTGGGAGCATATCACTATGGACTTTATTACTAACCTACCTCGTACGACGAGGGGGTGCGATACCATTTGGGTGATTGTTGATCGTTTGACCAAGAGTGCTCACTTCCTACCGATTCACAAGACGTATTCATCCGAGAGACTGGCGAGTCTGTTTATCAAGGAGATTGTAGCTCGTCATGTGTCTGATTGTGACACTCGGTTTACATCCAAGTTTTGGAAGAGATTCCATGATGCGATGGGGATGAGGCTACACATTAGCACGGCTTATCATCCTCAGACAGATGGTCAGTCTGAGAGAAAAATTCAGACGCTCGAGGTTATGCTTCGAGCATGCATGATCGACTTTGGAGGAAGTTAGGACGATCACTTACCATTAGCTGAATTCTCATATAACAATAGTTATCACGCCAACATTGGTATGCCTCCTTATGAGATGTTATACGGTATGAGGTGTAGAACGCCCGTGTGTTGGGGCGAAATCAGGTAGGAAGAGTTGGGAAGCCTTGAGGTGATCGAGGCTACAACTAAGAAGTTAGAAAAGATCAAAGTTTTTATGAAAGCGGTGAAGGATAGACAAAATTCTTACACCGATAAGAGGCGTAGACCGATTGAATTCAAGGTGGGCGACCTAGTTATGTTGAAGGTCTCACCTTGGAAGGGAATCATCCGGTTTCGGAGGAGGGGCAAGCTAAGCCCGAGGTATATAGGACCTTCCCGAATCATTGCTCGAGTAGGAGAGGTGGTCTATCGATTAGAAGTGCCTGATGAGTTTAGTGGAATTCATCCGACATTCCATGTACCTCATCTAAGAAAGTGCTTAGCTGATGAAGATATGATTGTACCACTGAATGATATTGAAGTGGATGAACGGCTCAATTATGTAGGGCAACTAGTGGCAATCATCGACCGGAAGGAGAAGAGATTAAGGAATAAAGTGGTTCCACTGGTGCGTGTGCATTGGAAACACCGAAAGGGCTCTGAGTCTACGTGGGAGACTGAATAAGAGATGAGACAGCATTACCCACCGTTATTCGAAGAGTGACGGGTTTCAGGGACGAAACCTCTTTAAGGGGGTGGACTTTTAACACCCAGAAATTTTGTTAGTTGAAAGAAAAATAAACGAAATAAGGAGAGAAAAAAAGGTGTTTAGAAAGAAAAGAAAAGAAGTATAAGTAGAGGGGTTAAAGTGTAAAAGGAAAAAATAATATTATTATTTTGTTTAAAATGGGCATGGCCGCCCACTTCTCTGATCACACCAACTGCTCGGCAGTTTTAGAGAGAGAAAGAAGAAAGATCTTCGGTTTTAGAGTAAGAAAGTAGTTGAATTCAGCCAAGGTAAGCAAATTTAGCATAATTAGTTCAGTTTTTATGATTTTTGACCATGAAACCGATTTGTACATGTTCTTACGTGTGTACATATGTTCGGGTATGTGTTTTTGACATGTATATGTGTTAGAAATCTTTGAAAAGTTCGAGTTTGAAGGAGAAAGCCTAGAAGTAGTCTAGGTGAGTTCTAGACCCCGTTTTTTACATGTTTAATAAATTAGTTGGGGCTGAAAATGCATAAAATGATTTTTACAAAAGTTGTATGTATGCCCGTAAATATTTATGCATGTATGTTGATGTTGTATGGTTGTAAATGCTTGGATTAGTGTTTAGAATGGTTGTATGAGCTTAGAACAGGGTAAACTTGTGTTCGGGATTGAAAAATATATTAGAAATATGTAAGTAGATGGTCATGCACCCAAACAGGGCACATGCGCCTGGAAAATAGACTTCAAAAGTTTAAGTAAGGTTGATGCGTCCAAACAGTACCCTCATACGCCCAAAATATGGTCTGAGAATACTATGTATAGGCTAATGCGCCTACTTTTATGCCTTAGAATAATTAAGTGTGTTTCATGCGCCTGAACAGTAGTTCATGCGCCTAAGTTTTTGCTGATACGCCTAAGTGTAGGGGTGATGCACCCCAATAGTGTTCATGCGCCCAAATTTTACTCAGGCGCCAAAGTGTAGGCTCATGCGCCTAAACAGTTCATGCGCCCAAAAGTGAGAAAACGGTTAAGTATAGGGCCATACGCCCAGATAGTGATAAAACGCCTGAACAAGCCTCATGCACATGTATAGTGTTAAAATGCCTAACACTTAGAAAATTTTTTTGAACTTTGGGAAATATGATTTTTTAGGGTTTTAACCCTAGTTTGACCTAAGGCTTATCGAAGCCTATTTTATGCATAGTTATGCTTTGTTCTTATGTTCCTTATGTATATTGATGTATAACTTTGCGTAGTGTGTTTATAATCATAATTGTAAAGTATTATCATTAATGAAAGAGATAAGATTAATGATAATGAAAGTGAAACATAAAGAACGAATGAAAGAAAGGGTCGAAAGCAGAAGGAAAGGAGGAACACAACTCATGAGAGTTGTTAGCTCAATTGTGTGTATTATAGCGTGCGATTTTGGCTAACGCATGAGGTTCACACACAGGGGGATCATTCTTGGTGACTGATCCATAGTACGAAAAGGGATCCTTGTCACTCGACCCCGGGAATAATGAGACTATGTGCCCGGAATGGTGGCTTCGGGCCACAGCCTTTGTGCCAGGAAATGATGAGGCTTTGTGACCGGAATGGTAGCTTCAGGCCAAGGGCTTTGTGCCAAATAGTAATGAGGCTTTGTGCCCAGAATGGTGGCTTTGGGTCACGATTCGGGGAAAAGCTTGACAGGATCTAGAATCAGTACGAAACGAGCGAAATGATAAAGTACGAAACTGACGAAATGACAAAGTACGAAACGAACGAAATGACAAAGTAGGAAACGAACGGAATGACAAAGTAGGAAATGAACGAAATGATAAAGTACGAAACAAACAAAATGATAAAGTACGAAATGAACGAAATGACAAAGTATGAAACGAACAAAATAATCCAGTATGAAACGAACGAATACGTGCGATAAAGAATGATGAATAAGGTTATGCCTTGTTATATGTACGATGAATGCTTACATACGAAAGTAAAGAATGTATTTTGTTAAGAAAGAGTATTTTCTTATATGAACCATATAAAGTATTTTAATACTTTAAATTTAGAACTCACTCAGCAACGCTGACTTTTATGCATTTTCAGTTGGCAGGAAATGTGGCTGAGGATGGCATATGGGGAGGCTGCTCGGCAGGGCAAGACTGGCATCCATTCACGCATAATATTATTGTTGTTTGTAATGCAATTAACGGATGTTTTCTTTTGTAACTTAAACAATGTTGTATTGCATAACAATAGTAATTATTAGTGAAATGAATGGATTTTGATAATTTATTTCCACTACATATTTTATGAATAATATATTATATATGTAATGATGAGATGATTGTCCAACTGTGAGGTGCCTGGGAACAGGGCCTTCCATGTGTGAACTACCAAAGGTTAAGCTACTGATTGGAAGAAAATGGATATTCAAGGACAAGATGGATGAAAAAGATGTGATTATTCGCAACAAGGGTAGACTGGTTGTTCAAAGATTCTATCAGATTGAAGGGCTTGATTATGAAGAAGTATATGCTCCAATTGCAAGACTTAAAGCTATACGTATCTTTCTGGCTTATGCTTCATACAAAAACTTCACTGTTTATTAGATGGATGGAAAACTACATTCTTTTATGGAGAATGAAAGAGGAAACATATATATATCAACCATCGGGTTTTGAAGATCCAGATCATCCTGAGTATGTTTACAAGTTGGATAAAGCACTTTATGGCTTACATCAAGCACCTCGTGGTTGGTTTGCTACTCTTACTGGACATTTGCTTGCAAATGGTTATACAGGAGGTGCTATTGATCAAACTTTATTGATGTCGAAATAAAAGTCTAATAAAAAGGAACTAAATTAGACTAAAAATGAACTAAGTAATATTCTAGACTCGCTAAAACTAAACCAAAGACAGGCAAGTGTACCTATCGACTCTAGTAAAGCAAACGTAAGTCCGGATATCGAACCCACGAGACCCCTAAGAGCACGAAAATTAACTTTAAAAACTAATTTACTAAAAAGTCCAAATAAAGATTTTTATTATTAAATGGGGGGTTTTCTAGCAAATTCTAATACAAGTAATCAAATTAAATTATAAAAATAAATAATAACTAAGAAAATGATGACGATTCCAAACGAAATTTAAATGACGAAACAGACACTACCTATGCTAGAATCCTTTATGTGTTTAACTAGTCTCATATTGGTTTATGGATTTACTTGTGATACCGGGATCTAGAGATATGTAACTAATCAAAGCCTTAAAGCAAACTCAACCCTTCTCAAGTATGACAATTAAGGTTTTTAATAGTTATTGAAAATTACCGGTTAATTAACAAACAACCTCACAGCAGTTTATTGGTTCATTGAAATACCCTAAGTTTATCTAAATGTTTCACAACACAAGACAACTTTTCATTTTAAATGACGGGTTAGTTATTGCATTGATTATCTAATTTGATTTACAAGGAAAGACGACACTTTAGCTAGGTGGATTTTCTCACGAATACCCTAGAACTAGCCAATTGACAATCCAAGACAAATCAATAACTTTTAGTCTCATAATTGACAAGTTTAGTAGAACATTTAGATCTATTCAAACTCATGATTATCAATCCTTATGATTCAAGACGTCAATTAAACCATAAACTAGTCGATAACACCAAGTACACGACCTAACATACACCTAACCATTGAAAGACATTCATATAGGAGTATATGGAACCAAGAATCATGATCAAGAACCTGATCTAAACATGCATGCACATCAGAAATCAAAGCAATAACAATTAAACCAATGATCATCACAAGTTTATTCCATAAAACCAATATTTAACATGTTAAAACCATAAAATCATCATAACATAGGTAGTGTTATTAGATCTAGCCTACAACCATATCAAAACAGTAGCTAAATTTCATAAACAACTCAGTAAACATGATTCAAAAACAAGAGTAAACAAGAAAAAGATGAAACCGATGGATAACACCCTTGAATCTTTAATCCTCTTGCTCAATCCTTGCTCCTTGATGCTTCCAATTGCTTGTTCTCTGCTTGGGATCTCCAAAATCGTCTCTTTGATCGTCTGGAAGTTAGGGGGCGCCCCATAGAATGTGTTAAACATTCTATTTAAATGTGAAAATTAGGGTTTGGCCGTGTCACATGCCTTCGCGCAGCGCGTACAAGCTGACTAATCTGTGCGCGCAACGCGAAGGGACAAAATAGTCGGGGGCCGCGAACCCTCTCTTCGCGTAGCGCGTACAGAGTGGTTAGCTCGTGAGCGCAGCACGAAGACCCTATTTCTCTGCAATTTTTCTTTATTTTTCAATTTTAACAACTTGCAACTCCTTCACTTGTCCAATGCCCTCGTTTCCGATTCATTTTCCATTCCTTCCTGCATCCAAACACCTACAACTGACAAATAACAAAAACATTAACTTATTCTAATAAAATTAAACACAATAGACATATAAAGACTCAAAACCCGACTCTAAAAACATGTGTGTTTTGCAACACATCAAACATACCCACACTTGACACTTTTTCGTCCCTGAAAAAGTATGCAAATGGAATCATAATTAAGAAAACAAACCAATCTCAATAAGTGAAATGGGTCACTCACAGCAACAAATTCTAGTTATAGTTCAAGTGAACTCCCTAACACTAGTTACTTAGGTCCCTTTTCATGTCAATGTTTATCGTTTACGTTCAAAAACTAGGTACATCTAAAAGGGTCTCACATCTAGGAAGCCACAAATCACCAAATTATTTTGCAATGAAAGGCACAGATTAAACCATTTAGGTTTACCCAAACCGTTATAACCTGAAAAACTAACAAATTTAATAGAAGCTCATATTCACAGATGAAAATTAATGGAATGAGGTTTTGAACATTTTAGTAAACCTTGGTTAACCTAAAGACTCTAGACCCACATATTCCACAACGCCTCACAATTTATCACTCCACTCGGCTATTTTTCTGGAAACTAGTAAAAGATGTACTAGTATTTTTTTTTAACACTGAAATACCGAACCATGACACGACATTATCATAAGCTTGTAAAGGAATCCAATTTCCACCAAATGACGCATGAACTATGCACAAATCAAGGTCTTAACAGGGTTGTAACGTGGCTAGGGTTAAGGGTAGGAAGACAAACTGGGAAACAAACGAAAGGTGATTAGACAAAACCGGTCTTTGCTAAGCTAAAAAAAAATAAACAAAACTAAACACAAACCAAAACCGGATCATACTTTGGATCCAAGCCAACTATCAATTTCTACATAGGGCATTTTTTTTAACCCTTTCTTCTTCTTTTCTTCTTCTTCTTTTTTTTTTCAATAAACATAATCACTAGATACAATAAAAAAACAAATTATAAACGAAATTAGACATTAGCTCAACCGGCTCATCTAAACACACAGGCCAAAACAGGTGGGTTAAACAAGATAAAAAGGTTAAGGCTTCACGGGGTTAAACAAAGAAAGAGAGAATAACAAACAAGCTCAGACGGGCTGACTAAGGGAAAAACACACGTAGGGTAAAGAAAAGGGAAGGCTTCGAACAAGGCTTAAATCCTAATTACCCCTACCATTTCTGTGCAAGTTCATCAGTCTATGGTCTCAACCAGTATATCCTAGACAAGTTCTAAAATGTACATATCATGTGGTAATCACTCAACCAAGCAGATGCACATAAAATGCATATAAAGAACAAGTACAAATAGGCTTACCTCACAAATTGAAAGTGAAGGGGAACAGGTATAAGTTGTGGAAAATGTGTAAGTCTACTAAACCTAAGTTAACCTCAGTTTACATGTTCATTATGGAATTTAATGGAGCGCCACTAATATTCAAATTTATTTGCATAAACAAGACAGTAGTGTGCTGAATTTTTATGAGTAATAAGCTTCTATTATACCGTTAGTTTAACAGCCTATAAGGGTGCCTGGTTTTTCTAACTTTTGGTTCTTTGTTTCTCCTAGAATGAGCACCCACAAGACCCCTAGTTTACTTAAATTAATTAAGACATTTGAAGAACCTCTGTAACTAATTGGGTCAACCGGAATTTATTTAGATCACTTGATTTCCTAATCCTATCATTTTCCATTAATTGCACATTACTTCAAAGGACATTTTCCGACTCTTTTCCATTTTTTTATTATTTTTTTTATTTATAAAAGTCCCAACAAAGTACTAAAACCCAATAGTAATACCCATACCCACACTTAAAATTCACATTGTCCCCAATGTGAACAAGGCATAGACAAAACTAAAGAAATAAAAACACAGGAAAAAAAAATGACCACTACGATGCAAAAAGAAAATAAAAAGAAAAAAAACTGAAACTCCCCTGAGTTAGTAGAGCATTAAACTAAGCAAAACCGAATTCCATCCGGTGGGTAAGATTCAAGACTCCAAGAAAGTCCCACACAGTTCCAATCAGAGATAGTAACCGGCAGTCAGCAATCAACAATCAACACCCTGTATCAACATCCCAAGACTCACAAGACAGAGTTAAAGAATTAAATGCAATTACAATCCATAGAGCATGACATCTCAAAAAGAAAAATAAAACTAGTACTGAGTTTAATACAATCCAAAATAAGAAAAAGAGAAATACATAGATAAAAATAGAAATCAAAACTACCAACCAAAACTGCTACTCGTCCTCAGCATCATCATCATGAGTACCACTATGACCTGCACCTGAACTGGAAGCGCCATGTCCAAAGGGTTGGAACCAATTGGGAGGGCGTATGCGTTGCTGCTCAAAGACATGCCTGAACAAGTCATCTGTGCGATCAAATCGCTGATGAGTGTAACTCTGCTGGTCCTGAATCCTTGAGTAAATCCCATCCTGCAAAGTCTGCATATTAGTTTGAAAATGCGTTTGCATACTATCCAGGCGACCAAAGATCTGATCACGCAGCTCAACAAAACTGAACGGGTCCGGCAAGGGAGCCTGAGCCGGAGGCTCTCTAAGGGGAAAAGGCTGTCGAAACCTCTCATGGTGGACAGGAATCTGGCGACGCGTGGGAGCATCCTGCTGAATGATATCGGCTGCCAAAGATCCCAAGGGAGGGGGAACCTGTGGTCCAAGCCTAACCGCTACCCATCTGGGGGGCTCATCATAAGTAACCATCCCTGCCTGACGCAGCACATCTAAAGGGATAGCCTGAGTAGGTGGTCCTAACGTGAGATGTTCCCTAGGAAATCTATCAAAAACTCCTAGGTTCGTTGCCAACCTACCAATATAAGGACCCAAGGCTAAACTAGCTGAATCCCCACCCCTATGAGCTCTAGCTATAGAATGGATAAACAACGTAGCCAAATTGGCTTCCACCCCATTCATCATGCAATAAAGAATAACTAACTCCAACGAATTCACCTTATCCCTACCCTGGCGTCTGCCAATAAATGTACCTGCTAAAACCTTATGAAGAAATCTAATCACAGGATCTCTAAAACCCGTCTCAGTAATACTGCTAGAGTAGGAACCTTCGCCTACAGTCATCCAAAACTCCCTCAGATCACCATCACCTACTCCTATATCCCCAGACTTCTTAATTTTTCCTCGAACACTGTTAAGAAATGCTGGAGACTGAACCTCATTCAACTGGTAAAAACCTAGATGAACAGCAAATTGCGGAATGCTCATCTCATAAATCTGCTGACCTAGGGAAAAGCTAACAGCATCTCCCTGCAAAAAGTACCCGGACCTATACTGAAATGTACAATAGAACTCAATAGTTAACTCCAAGTACTGGTCCCAACTACAGGTAATAGCATCCATCCACCTAGGTCCTAACATCCCTTCAATCCGATCTCTCTGTCCTAAAATATTAATGACATCCCAGTCTATAGTCTTATGGACAAACAGATGCATATTCTAAAACTTAGTGAGTTTCTCCCGCTCACCTGTTGCTAACCCAAACCTCAAACAAGTACGCGAGAGAAGGTCCCGCTAGTCGACAGGAGTAGGTGCCTGATCCCGCCTGGGAAAAACTGCTGCCTCTAGATAATCAATAGAACGACGAATGCCATCATCAGCAGTTCTACGTCGTCGATGAGACATATCTACAAAAGAAATAAGCAGTTAGGGCCTTGAATCAGCAACAAATGGAAAACTGTATAGCATTTCATTCGCAGTTTCCAAATTAAAACACACCAAAACAAATGAGAACAAAGAAAGGGACACTTGGTTTACAAAATGTAAATCATAAATCCGATTAAACTCTGCCTGAATGGAGATTGAGTACAGGAAATGGTAAAACTAATCTATGCAATTAAAAGATGCAAGTAGTCCCAAAAACACATATCACAAATAAAAAAAACAAAAATAAATAAATAAAAGGAAACCTATCTAAGAAAAGAAAATAAGGAAAATAATATAAAATTAATAAGACCTAGGGATTAAACAATATAAATTGAACCCAATCATATAAACAAAACCCGGACAACATCATCCTAACATCAAGATATAAACCAAACAAATAATCACACCAAACCAAATAAAAGTGGTGAATATATATATACCCACACTTAAATTTTAGAATTCACCCTACTCACGAGACATATCATCCAAAATAACGTGCATCAAGCAGTATAACATACCATCCTAAAACCAAGAGACCACAGTTACTCGCGCACATGGTACAAAGATCAAGTTCCAATTAACAATCCTGTCCATTCTGACCTTTTGCCCACGCTTAGCCTCCCAATACGTATAATATCAACATATTTCACCAAAAATAGTTCATATTCATCATGTGTTACCCAAAACAACAAAATCACAAACAAGAGCTCATGACAATAGCAACCCATACTCAATAATCACAGCACCCAGCCACGAACAATCCAATTAACAATGTCCAACACTAGAGCTATACTAATTCTATAAGTACTTATCTTAAAAAAAATAAAATTTACAGAAAAAGAACCGTACCTGATAGATGTCGAATCGAACAAGAACAGAAGTACAATGAGAAAATGACGGGTGGTGATGGTTCACGGTGGTCAGTGGTGGGGAATGGTGGCTGCCGGAGGTGGAATGGTGGGGTTTGGTGGCTGCCGGAGGTGGGGTTATGATTCACGGTGGTGGGCGGCGGAAGGTGGAGTGGTGGGGGATGGCGGTGATGAGGGGAAGTGGTGGCCGGAGTTTTATGTATTGAGGAGGTGGTGGACGGCGGAAGGTGGAGTGGTGGGAGGTGGAGTGGTGGGGGATGGTGGTTGCCGGAGGTAAAAAGGGGAAGATTTTTTTGTGATTGTGTGAATGCTGCTAACACCGTCTGTTTTATTTTTCAGGGTTAACGATGTCTTCGCGCAGCGCGTACGCGGGGGTAAACCCTGAGCGCAGCGCGAAGAGGTTGTTTGTTGACCCATTGACCAGAGTGTTCGCGCATCGCGTACAGGCGTATAACCTCTGCGCGCGTGGCGAAGATCCCTTCTGAAAAATTTAAAACAAAATCACGGAAAACTTACCTCGTCGTGTGAATCTTGTACGTTCCGAACCCGAGGTTAAATCAACCGTCACTAAAATGCATTCCTTGTGTCTCCTCTACACCGTTCCAAGTGGTGAAAGTGCCAGCAGGATGAGAATCAAGCCAAGAAGCGGCTCGACCAGAAAGAGAAAACGGAAAGAGGTGAAGAAATTTAGCATCATCGGTTGCTCCCTGAAGATTGAAAGTGCCTAGAATACGAGTGAGACGTGAAATGTGTGCAGGTGCATCTTCGTTGTCGCGACCCTGAAACTGACAAGTGTTTGTGGTAGCAGTCATGACATAGGATGGAATCTGCCAAGAACTTTCGTTGACAATGTTGGGAACAGTGATGGGAGAGTTAACTCCTGTGAAGCCTTCAGTGGCTCTTTGGTGAATTGTGCGGTTAGCCATGTGGAACGGGTTTGGTGATGTGGGTGCAGTGGGTGTGGAGCGAGTAGGTGAAGGAGGGGGAGTAGAAAGAGGGGAAGAGGTACTAACCTCTAAGTCTTCAACGTTAGCGCTCTGAAAGAGGTCAATAATCTCTGAAAAATTTGGTGGTCCCTGCGATCTGGTACGTGGCATGAACTGCAAATCCAACAAAGAAACTGTAAGAATGCAATTAACCAAGACACAAACGAAAGACCAGATGAAAACTAAAAATTAAAACTTAAATAGAAAGAAAATAAATAAGCAAACAAAATTTACCAAAAACACAAATTTAGAAAACAAGTTATCAAAGCTAATAAACGGAATTGCCTAGAGGTCCCCGGCAACGGCGCCAAAAACTTGATGTCGAAATAAAAGTCTAATAAAAAGGAACTAAATTAGACTAAAAATGAACTAAGTAATATTCTAAACTCGCTAAAACCAAACCAAAGACAGGCAAGTGTACCTATCGACTCTAGTAAAGCAAACGTAAGTCCGGATATCGAACCCACAAGACCCCTAAGAGCACGAAAATTAACTTTAAAAACTAATTTACTAAAAAGTCCAAATAAAGATTTTTATTATTAAATGGGGGGGTTTTCTAGCAAATTCTAATACAAGTAATCAAATTAAATTATAAAAATAAATATTAACTAAGAAAATGATGACGATTCCAAACGAAATTTAAATGACGAAACAGACACTACCTATGCTAGAATCCTTTATGTGTTTAACTAGTCTCATATTGGTTTATGGATTTACTTATGAAACCGGGATCTAGAGATATGTAACTAATCAAAGCCTTAAAGCAAACTCAACCCTTCTCAAGTATGACAATTAAGGTTTTTAATAGTTATTGAAAATTACCGGTTAATTAGCAAACAACCTCACAGCAGTTTATTGGTTCATTGAAATACCCTAAGTTTATCTAAATGTTTCACAACACAAGACAACTTTTCATTTTAAATGACGGGTTAGTTATTGCATTGATTATCTAATTTGATTTACAAGGAAAGACGACACTTTAGCTAGGTGGATTTTCTCACGAATACCCTAGAACTAGCCAATTGACAATCCAAGACAAATCAATAACTTTTAATCTCACAATTGACAAGTTTAGTAGAACATTTAGATCTATTCAAACTCATGATTATCAATCCTTATGATTCAAGACGTCAATTAAACCATAAACTAGTCGATAACACCAAGTACACGACCTAACATACACCTAACCATTGAAAGACATTCATATAGGAGTATATGGAACCAAGAATCATGATCAAGAACCTGATCTAAACATGCATGCACATCAGAAATCAAAGCAATAACAATTAAACCAATGATCATCACAAGTTTATTCCATAAAACCAATATTTAACATGTTAAAACCATAAAATCATCATCACATAGGTAGTGTTATTAGATCTAGCCTACAACCATATCAAAACAGTAGCTAAATTTCATAAACAACTCAGTAAACATGATTCAAAAACAAGAGTAAACAAGAAGAAGATGAAACCGATGGATAACACCCTTGAATCTTCAATCCTCTTGCTCAATCCTTGCTCCTTGATGCTTCCAATTGCTTGTTCTCTGCTTGGGATCTCCAAAATCGTCTCTTTGATCGTCTGGAAGTCGGGGGGCGCCCCATAGAATGTGTTAAACATTCTATTTAAATGTGAAAATTAGGGTTTGGCCGTGTCACATGCCTTCGCGCAGCGCGTACAAGCTAACTAATTTGTGCGCGCAACGCGAAGGGACAAAATAGTCGGGGGCCGCGAACCCTCTCTTCGCGCAGCGCGTACAGAGTGGTTAGCTCGTGAGCGCAGCGCGAAGACCCTATTTCTCTGCAATTTTTCTTTATTTTTCAATTTTAACAACTTGCAACTCCTTCACTTGTCCAATGCCCTCGTTTCCGATTCGTTTTCCATTCCTTCCTGCATCCAAACACCTACAAATGACAAATAACAAAAACATTAACTTATTCTAATAAAATTAAACACAATAGACGTATAAAGACTCAAAACCCGACTCTAAAAACATGTGTGTTTTGCAACACATCATTTATTCATAAGGAAGATAGGTGATGATCTCATTCTAGTTCAAGTTTATGTCAATGATATTATCTTTGGGTCAACCAATGATGATTTGGGCAAGGAATTTGAAGCAGTGATAAAGAAGAAATTTGAGATGGATTCTCTTGGAGAAATTCATTTTTCTTGAGCATCCAAGTTAAACAAGGTAATAAGGGTATACTAATCCATCAAGAAAAGTATATTCAGAGTATCTTAGACAAGTACAAGTTCTAAGACTCCAAGATAGGTAAAACTCCTATGTCTTCTCGTCCTACTTTGACTCTTGATCTCACGGGAGAAGACGTTGATAAACACATGTTTGATCAAAGATCGAATCTCTAATGTATCTTACTGCAAGCAGACCGGACATCATGTTCCCTGTTTTCTAGTGTGCACGTTATTAGAGTAATCCAAAGGAATCTCACATGAAAGCTGTCAAGCGGATTTTGATATATCTCAAAGGTCAACCAACACTTGGTCTTTGGTGTCCAAAAAAATTCAATTTCAATTAATTTGCTTACACTGACAGTGATTATACAGGATGTAACTTGGATAGGAAATCAACTACTGGTGGATGTCAATTTGTTGGCAATAGGTTAATTTCATGGCAGTGCAAGAAGCAGCAGACGGTGTCCACTTCAACTACAGACGCTGAATATGTGACTGCTTCAAGTTGTTGTTCATAGATTTTTTGAATTCAACAACAACTACTTGATTATGGCCTTAACATTTATGACACTAAAGTTTAATGTGATAATACTGCAGTTTTGAACATTATGAACAATCCAACACCACATTTAAAGATAAAGCACATCGATATCCGAATGCACTTTATTCGTGATTGTTTTGAACAAAAGCTTATCCATTTGGAACTGTTTTCTTCAGATGACAACATGGCAGATCTGTTTACTAAGGCGTTTGATCATTCCAGATTTTGACTTTTTAGTCCAATCTTTGGGAATGATTAACTTTGGTTAACATTTATTCTTACACCCTTTACAAAATATTTTTCTTTGTCTTAGTTAAAATTATTATTTCTTTCCAGACAATCATAATTTTAGGGGGAGAAAATTTGAAGAATACTATAAAAATAGATTTTGTTCATAGGGGGAGTAATTTATAAAAAAAACACAAAAAGATTTTTGCTTTATAAAGATTGAGAAAATTAAAATTTCAAGACTATGTAGGAAATGATTGTACATTTCTTGATTTTAAAATCATTACATTTTAACGCATACAAGAAACTGACTTTATTATGTTTGATATGTTGATAGGCTGGATAATCAAGAATGAAAAGCACTTTGTACTGTGATGCACATAAAGTATATTTGTATGATAGAAGTGGGTAACTCATCAAGGTTTTTGTGATAACAATGATTTCATGCTAAAACAAACTAAAAGTTACAGTCTAGTCATACTCAAGCCAGTTACTTTCTGACTCAGCTTATTTCAAATAATATATATATATATATGTATATATATTTATATATATATTTGTATGTATATATATATATTTGTATGTATATATATGTACAAATTAGAAAGATAATCATTGTATACAAAAGAGAAAACCAAACAAAATGAGCAAAAAGAAGCCAAAGAGACCATATAGGAATAAAAGATGCCAATGAGCACATGAATAAAAGATACGTCATAGACATATATAATATATGAAAATATTTTCTTCTTTAAGAATATGTTAGGACATAGGAGGCAAAATGAAAAGATGGGGCATGTGTTGGGTCATGATGAGGATGGTACAACCAAAACCACTTCACATAGTCATTTTGATGCTACATTCAAGGGCTTCCGAAGCTAAGCATGAGATATTCCAAGAGTCTGAAGATCATCAGCTGAAGATATCAGCTGAAGGCAAGAGCTGAAGGCAACAGCTGAAGTCAACAGCTAAAGGCAACAGCTGAAGCCAACAGCTGAAGACTATCTTCCAAAGACAAAGTCTGATGAAAGAGCTGAAGACAAAGTCTGAAAGCTTCCGAAGACAAAGTCTAATGAAAGAGCTGAAGACAAAGTCTGAAAGCTTCCGAAGACAAAGTCTGATGAAAGAGCTGAAGACAAAGTCTGAAGACTTCCGAAGACAAAGTCTGAAGAAAGAGCTGAAGACAAAGTCTGAAGACTTCCGAAGACAAAGTCTGAAGAAAGAGTTAAAGACAAAGTCTGCTTCCGAAGACAAAGAAGACTCCAAGCCTCGGAAGAAGCAGTCTTCCGAAGTATAAGTGGCTTCGAAAGAAGTTATTCTTCCGAAGCATTTTATCCTTCGAAGGACATTGCTATGTCCAGTAGATATAAGTATGGTCCCTGACAGTCCGCTGCAGACCTCTGATACAGCATGGCATCTTCCTAAAGAGCCATGTTGTTGACCATACTTTATTCTACAGTTCGCCTTTTTATGATAGTACATGTTACCAACTTTAGTTGGTGACAAAAGGTAAGTCTGGGACATGTCCTGACTACCAACTCTCAGGCAAAATGTCTGAAAGACCTCACCTAGAGTCTTGTAGTATAGATGTTAGGTTAGAGGTTTCCAGCTAGTATCAAAGTATATCCGGCTGTAGGTAGTATTATATATATCTTCTCCATGTAACTCATTAGATAAGCGATTTGAGTCCAAGAGTCTTGTAATCCTTTGAGTTGAGAAGCAATATATAAAAGTACCTTGAAAATTTACATCTTGTGTTTATTTACAGCCTGTTACTTGTTATATTGTGATCAACTCTTTATAGACTCTTGCTGAGTGTTGTTCAAAGTGAGTTTGAGAGAAAAAAAACCATCTGTTGAGTGACCAATACACGATCCTGCAATTGGTATCAGAGCTCCAGGCTCTTGATTGTGAGATCTTACCATCCAAATCTACCTGTTTTTCACTCCTCACTACAAACCACTTACTCAAATGGCCGCTCTCTCCAAGGCTGATATGGAAACCGGTACCATGACCAAGTCCCCACTGATCACCCCTGAAGACTTTGACACATGGTGCACTAGAATGGAAGGCTTCATCAAGTGTCAAGATTCAAGAATGTGGGACTCAATTGTCAATGGTCATTTTATACCAAGCACTACTTCTGCCACTGGTAATTGCATCATTCCAAAAGATGTTGATGATTACTCAGAAGAAGATAGGAAGAGAATAGAGCTAGATCAAAGGGCTATGACTTCTCTCCAAGCTGCTCTCCCCAATTCCATCCACAGAGGCTTCAAGAAGTGCAAGACAGCCAAAGATTTATAGGATGTGTTAGGTCCCTTAAAAGATTAACATTTAGTCTTTATTGTTTAGTGTCTATTTTGTATTTTATACTAGTGTAGGGACTTTTTGTGTAAAATTAGTTCCTTAGGTCCTAGTATAAATAGCTTAGACGTAGCATAGATTGTAAGTTTTTACATATGTTTTATGAGAACTGCTTTCTATCACTTGTAATCGTCTTTGCAATCAATGGAATATGAATTTTGTTGATTTGTCTTGATTTGATTATAATTGATTGTATTTTGCTTTGAATTGTTCATATAATTGATACAGATTGCTCTAATTGATCCTATCAATTGGTATCAGAGCTTTCGGTTGAGTGTTTTTGAGGTTCTGTCGAAGATAGAAACTTCAAAAATCCACTGAAATCTGTAATCAATTGACAATTCAAGTGAAATATTGTGAATCGAAGCAGTGTTTCATCATCAGAAACATGTTTTGAATCACAATTTGCAGTTTATCTCATAAAATTCGAGTGAATTAGTGAAAAACAGTTCGAATATGTGTTCTTGAGTGTTCGACCTAAAATCTCTGAAATTCATAGAAAGTTGTTGATAATCACTGAAATTGAGGTTATAGGATTGATTATCGGTATGATCATGAACTAATTGCGAAATTTCAGCTCAATTTATCAACAATTGAAGGATTTTGAGATTTCTGAGTTTGTTACATTCATATGAAGCTGATGAATGTGGCGTATTAGGGATGAAAAACACTGAAATTTGACTAAGTGATTGGTCGTTTGAGAACTGTTGGACTTTTCTCAACTGTTTCAGTAGTTTCACCCTAGCCGTATAACCACTGTTGGTTAGACACATTACTACTGTTAGTCGTTTTACCTTAGCCGTATAACGACTGTTGGTCGTTTCAGCGTGTGGTCGTATAACTACTGTTGGTAGTTTCAGCATTGTGTTGGAAATTTTTCTAAGGCAATCCCTTAGACTCATCACTGTTGGACTTTTCACTGTTGGACGTATTACAACTGTTGGACGTTTCACTGCTGGTCGTATCATCACTGTTGGACGTTTGACCACTGTTTCGGACTTTTCAGCCTTAACACTTAGAAATTCTTCATAAAATTTCAAAAATCCAAAAATATTTTTTCTTTTCATTTCTTAATTCAAAAGATTAGAAAAACAACAAAAATATAAAAAATGGCTAAATCAGAAGATTCTGAGAATAGAGTTCCAAAACTTAAAAACACTGATCTCATACATTCCTGTGACTACTGATGGTCCAGACAGTGGATTTGTGTATTCTAAAGATTCACAAGAGCCTTATCCAGAAGATAATCTTCATGGTGATGATTTAAAGAAAGTAAAGAATGACATCAAAGCATATTCTCTCATGTGTAAAGGACTACCACTGGAAGTTCTTTCAAGGCTTGAAAACTATCAGACTGGATATACAATGTATAAAGCCTTGAAGATTATATGTGAAGGAGGGAAAGAGATTCAAGATCTAAAAAAGCAGAAACTGAAAAGGCAATTGGAACTTTTTTAGCACATCTCAGGAGAAACAATAAACCAAATGATGAACAGGTTTGTGCAATTAACTACAGAGATGTCTACTTTGGGAATCAAGAATGATCTTGAGGACTTAAACAATAGACTTCTGAATGCACTACCATCTTCTTGGAAACAAACTGTCACTTTGTTGAAACATACTGAGAAGTTTCCAATGGATCTTGATCTGCTCATTGCTAAAATTGAATCTGTAGAAATTGATGAGAGCTCAAGACATAATGATAGACATGCATCAACAACTCAGTATAAGTATGTTGCTTCACCAGCAAATACTGTTGAGAATGCATTTTTGGCTAAAGACCAATCTACTCCTGAAGATGAAGGTGATCTATTTGTGGGAGCAGGATTCTTCACCAGTACACCTGCTTACTCCACTCAACCACAACCACAATCTTCACCTAAAGCTCAAATGCCAAAACCTTCAACTGAGATGCCATCTTCCTCAAACTCTCCCAATCCAAGCAAAGTGAAAGATGTGATCAACATTCTTTTACAAGATGAAGAGTCAAAAACTGCTTTCACTGCTTTCATGGCAAGCTTTCAAGCTTATCAAGGCAGTCATCTGACTCAAATGGAGCTAGTTCTACAGGATTTGTTTGAAATGGATCCAGATGATGTAGAAGAAATGGATCTTAATTGGCAGATGGTCATGATAGCTTACAGAACTCAAAAGCATGCTTACACTAACAGAAATTACAAACCCAGTGCAAACAAAACTGTTGGGTTTGATAAATCAAAATCAAGATGCTTTAACTGTAACAGTTATGGTCATTTTTCAAGAGAAAGTAAAGCTCCAAGAAACCAAGGAGGAAATACTCAAGGCAGCTCAAATGGTCAAAAGTATCAGCAACAGGCAAACAAGACTTTTCAGAAGCCATACCAAAGTCTACCAATGCCTGAACCCAAAGAAGAGAAGAACAGTGAGGAAACTAAGAAGGCACTGGTTGTAAACATCAAAGATGGTTATGACTGGAGTGCATATGCAGAGCAATTTACAGCTGATCTCACTGCTAATCTGGCACTAGTTGCTGAAGTTGATGATGAAGACTGGTCTGAATTTAAAGATCCTAAATATGATGAATCAGATCAAGAAGAAGAGTATGATTGGAGCGACAAATCAGACCCAAAAGATACCACTGAAGAAGTTGCTCTTATGGCTCAATCAGAACAGCCAAAGGTTGTTAATTCTTCTGATACTGAATCTTCACACTCATATCCTGAAATACCAGTAGAAGTGAGAGAGAAAATGTGCACAAAAGCATGTTTTGAGCTAGTTGAACACTACAGAACATATTTATTTAAAATTTGTGACAAGCTCAAAGAAGAAGAATCAAAACACAATAAGCTAAAATCAGATCACAAAATTGCTGATGAAAAGATCATTCTCTTCAAGCATCATGGAACAAAACCATTAAAGAACTTGAACTTGTCAAACAACAACTTGAAGATATGAACAAAACACTTGAAAAAGAAAAATTGGCACATGCAGCAACTCAAATAGACTTAGCCAAAGTTAAAAGCTCAAAGAAAATTGTTGAGCAACTGGTGAATGGAAGGAATGAAAAAGACAAAACAGGACTAGGATTCACACATGAACCTATGCCTGAATCTATCTCAAAAACATTACCTGATAATTTCAATACTCATGATCATTCACCAGAAAACAAAGCTAAACTGAAGGAATTTCAAGATCAAAAGAACCTTCAAAAGAAAAATGTTGAAGTTTATGAAGAAACTGACTTAAACAAGATCAAAAATGGTCATCCAATCAAAGTTAAATCTTATGAACCTCAACAAAAACAAAAGAAGCTGTTTGTACCAAAAAGTGAAAATGTTAGTGAACAAACTGAACTAAAGAGTGAAAACTCTGATGTCAATAACAAACTGAAAGAAAAGTATGAAGAGGTTAAATCAGATAACAATAATTATGATGATTCTAGTTCTAATGAACTAACTGAAGTGAAAGAATGTCAAAAGGAATCTTCTCAAGATTCAACTAAACTTCAAAGCAAGAAAACTTCATCAAGATTGAGAAATCAAAGACGAAGAAAATCTGCAAAAGCAAAGAAAATTGAATCAACTAATCAGTCACAGAACAATACTCAAATTAAACCTGTGAAGTTTGTGTCTGCTGGAACTTTTGACTTGAACACAAACACAAAAATAACACCTACACCTAAGATCAAATCTAACTCTGATCTGAGAACAAGTTCAGATCATAAGACTTCCGCTGTGTATAAAAGATTTGAATCAAAGGAGTCCAAGAATTTTGTTCAAGTTCAAAAGAAAAATCCCAAAGATCAAAAGACAAAATTTACTCAAATTAAACAACAAATTAAATTACCTAACCCAAAATTCAAACAAGAATCAAATGTTGCTTCAACATCAAGGGTTAATAAAATGTTGTTTAAACATTCTGAAAAGTATTGTGATATCTGTGACATGTACACTCATGACATTTCAGAATGTTACTTTAACAAGTATTGCTACATATGTGATATGACAAATCACACCACAGCTGAGTGTTATTTTAACAAATACTGTGCCTTGTGTGATGAAAGAAATCACAATACCAATGATTGTTACTTCAGGAAGAACTCTACAAGGAAGGAATTCAATAATCAAGGTTTTGTAAATCCACAATTTATAAGAAATCAAAATATTGGATTTAAATTTTCACAACAACAATCTTCCTTGGGTTTGAGATCTTTCAGAAGAAACAATTCAGATTTTGTCAAATCACAGCAATATCATCAAGAAAAGTTTATTCCTCGATCTGTGAGAATAAACCAAGGAACATTCTCAAATGATTCATACAAGAGTTCAAGATTTCTTAATAATGCTTTGAAATCAAAATCTCAAAGAGATAATCAGTTGGTTTCTCAAAAAGAATTTGAACAAGTTAAAATTCAAAAGAAACCAGATGTCAACAAACTTCATTTTAAACAATTTACAATTATTGACAAGTTTGGCAAGCCCAAGACCATCTCGGCTTGGGTTACTAACTCACCTTAAATGTTTGTGAATGCAGGTACGCCCGCGGAGACCAATCAACTCATGGTATGTTGACAGTGGGTGTAGCCGGCATATGACAGGCAATCAAGCCTTGTTGCAAGACTTTAAGTTAAAGGATGGTACTCATGTTGCTTTTGGAGGAGATGCAGGTGGAAAGATAACAGGAGAGGGAACAGTGTCCAATGGGATTATCAGTTTTGATAAAGTCAACTTCTGTTCACAGTTGAACTTTAATCTTCTAAGTGTATCCCAAATTTGTGACAAATCTTACTCTGTTCTTTTTGATGAATCTCACTGTTATGTCTTGAAACCAGGTTTTCAGATTAGCAATGACTGGGTGATAGTTAAAGCTGCTAGAGACAGAGATGTATACAAATTGGATATGTCTCAAGTGGATCCTGCAACTGAAACTACTTGCCTGATTGCTAAAGCTTCAAATGATGAAAGCCAGCTTTGGCATAGACGTCTTGGTCATTCCAACTTCAAAAACATGAACAAGCTTGTAGCAGGAAATCATGTTATTGGACTTCCTTCCAAGAAGTTTTCAAAAACTGATCATTGCTCAGCATGTCTGAAGGGAAAACAACATAGAGCGTCTTATAAGTCCAAACTAATAAACTCAAACACCAAACCACTCCAGATGTTACATATGGACCTTTTTGGACCAACTAATGTTAGGAGTATTGGTAGAAAATCATATTGTTTAGTCATCATAGATGATTATACAAGATTTTCATGGGTTTTCTTTCTTCAAGCTAAATCTGAAACTGCAGATCTTCTAAAAGAATTTATTAACAAAGTTGAAAATCAACTTGATCAAAAAGTAAAAATAATAAGAAGTGATAATGGAACTGAATTTAAAAATGCTAACATTGATTTGTTTTGTGCAGAAAAAGGGATAGTTCATCAGTTCAGTGCTCCCAGAACTCCACAACAAAATGGAGTTGCTGAAAGGAAGAACCGAACTTTGATTGAAGCTGCCCGTTCTATGTTAGCAGATGCTAAACTTCCAATCACTTTCTGGGACGAAGCAATATCCACAGCATGTTTTGTTCAGAACAGAATCTTGCTTGTTAAAGATAAAAAGAAAACTCCATATGAGTTGATGTTTGACAGGAAACCAAACATAAATTTTTTAAAATCATTTGGTTGTCCAGTTATGATTCTTAACTCAAGTGATCATTTAGGAACATTTGAAGAAAAAGCTGATAATGGATTTTTCGTTGGATATTCATCTGTTTCAAAAGCCTATCGAGTGTATAACTCTAGGACAAACACTATTAATGAGACATTCAACGTTAAATTTTTGGAAAACTCTTTTCCATCAGTTTCAAATGGTCCTGCATGGTTATTTGATTTGGATTCTTTGTCAAACTCATTTCAGTCTAACTTGTTTAATCAATTTGATGATTTTTCAGGTAAGAAGAACTCAAGAGGAGATCTTGGATCTTTCAGTGATGATTCAGATTCTGATGATTCAGATGATGCTCTTCCAGATTATCCATTTTTTCATTTGTCAAGGATTCAACAATCTATTTCCATGACAATGTTCCTGATTCTTCAGCTTCAGATCATTCTGTTTCAGCTGATCAAGAAGCATCACAACCTATTCCTAATGATGGTACAGAAATTGGACATCCTGAGTCTGGCACATCTTCTATCTCTGGAGATGCAATTGATCATAGTAACTTTGATTACTTTCTCAATTCACCGACTCAAGTACCAAATTTCACTCCACATTCTTCTACCTTATTGCAACAGCTCTCCAATCTGAACCAAACCAATCTTGATGTTACTGTTAAAGGAAATGAGATTCTGATATCTCGTATCCACCGGAACCATCCAACATCACAGATTATTGGTCCTCTGAATGAAAGAACTACTAGGAGTAAATCTGAACATGCAAATGTTTGTTTATACTCTTGTTTCCTTTCTCAGACTGTTCCTAAAAATGTCACCGAGGCATTACAGGACAATGGTTGGATTGAAGCTATGCAGGAGGAACTTCTACAATTTCGAAAACAAGAAGTGTGGAAGTTGGTGGAATTACCTGAAGAGAAAATGCCATAGGCACCAAATGGTTGTTTAGAAATAAAACTGATGATCGTGGCATTGTAATCAGAAACAAAGCAAGACTTGTTGCACAAGGATACACACAGGAAGAAGGAATTGACTATGATGAAGTATTTGCTCCAGTTGCAAGACTCGAATCTATTCGTGTTTTCCTGGCTTATGCATCATTCATGAAATTCAAGGTGTATCAAATGGACGTAAAAGGTGCGTTTCTGTGTGGTCCAATCACTGATGATGTGTATGTGAAGCAACCTCCAGGATTTGAGGATGCAGAATTTCCACATCGTGTGTATAAGCTTAGCAAAGCTTTATATGGACTACATCAAGCTCCTAGAATTTGGTATGAGACATTATCTCAACACTTGATCCAACATGGATATACAAGAGGGAAAATCGATCCAACTTTATTCATAAAGAAGGATAATGATGATCTCTTATGTGTGCAAGTGTATGTAGATGATATCATATTTGGTTCTACCAGTCCAACATTGTGCAAAGAATTTGAAGAGATCATGAAATCTCGGTTTCAAATGAGTTCTATGGGAGAAATCAATTTCTTTCTTGGATTGCAAGTTCAACAATCTACAGATGGTATTTTTATCAATCAGGAGAAATTCGTTGATAAACTCTTGATGAAATTCAAACTGCATGATTGTCAATCCATAAGAACTCCAGCTGACGTAAACACCAAGATTGAACCTGATCCTAAAGGAAAATCAGTAGACCAAACATTATACAGATCTATGATTGGTTCTTTGATGTATCTTACTGCATCTAGACCAGATATAATGTATGCTGTTTGTGTCTGTGCAAGGTATCAATCAGACCCGAAAGAATCTCACTTAATTGCTGTCAAAAGAATATTCAGGTATCTCAAAGGTAAACCAGCTTTAGGGCTTTGGTATCCTTATGAAGGTAATTTTGAGTTACATGGATACACAGATAGTGATTATGGTGGATGTTGTCAAGACAGAAAATCTACAACGGGTGGTTGTCAGTTTCTTGGACCCAGATTAGTTTCATGGCAATGTAAGAAACAAACAAATGTTTCTGTCTCAACTGCAGAAGCTGAGTACATAGCTGCATCAGCAGGATGTTCTCAAATCCTTTGGTTGCAAAACCAACTGCTAGATTATGGGTTCAATTTTCTTAAAACACCCATTTACATTGATAACACTACTGCTATGTTCATTACAGCTAATCCAGTTCAACACTCAAAAACAAAATATATCGAAATTCGATATCATTTTCTAAGAGATAATTCTGAAAAAGGTTTAATCATTTTGATTCAAATAGCAACTGAAAAACAGTTGGCAGACCTATTTACTAAAGCTTTTCTACCAGGAATGTTTGAGTATTTAGTGGAGTCAATTGGACTTATTAACCATGTGTAAACCTGGTTACAAATTTGAATCTTTTCATGATCAAATACTTTCCTAAATCTGACAATTTTCATAAGGATAACTTTGCATAGTTATTTGCCTGATTGTTTGTGTGCGTGTGCTTTCTTTTATAGAAAAACAAATACAAAAGTAGAAAAACACAAAATCAAATAGAAAAATATAAATCAAAAATCCAAAAATAGAGTGCTTTTCATTTTTCATTCATTATTTTAGGAATGAATCTGTATTTGCCTTCTGTGAGAAATGATAGTACATTAGTAAGATCAGTTACATACTTCACTCGCTAATAAAGTCTGACATGATCAGGAATTGTTGTGTAGACACTATCATGCTAGTATACTGAACAAGTAAATTCTTGTGATTACCCACATTCTTATGCTTGTTTGTGTATTCATCTAAGTACATTTGAGTGTATTAGCTTATCAGATTGACTGCTTGTTAAGCTACTCCTGCTCACACCTAATGGTAATGTGACTAATCATGAGATCTGTTACAAGCATCATTTACTTCTCTGTTATGAGTCATCATAGACCTGAAGTACTGAGATATCCTCTGTTGTAAGTCATTACAGACCTGGATATTCTCCTTTGATGCAAAAGATGCCAATGTGCACAACCCATTCAAAAGGATGGTTAGAATTGATCAAATGGTTATCTATGATCATTCTCTGTTAAATTAAGTAACATGAACTCTGATTATGCATATTTGTTAGGTAATAAGTTGAGAATAAGTGCTTTCTTGCATGTCTTGATGATGGTTGATCCTCTTTGTCTTGGTATGAGTCACATCTTGTCATACACCTCTACCATACTCATCCAAGAATTGAAAAAGTAAGTGAGCTGATAGTTTATGTCAAAAACACTCATTTGCTGTCCTTAGATCTTGTGTCTCCTTTGCTGTGATATCACTGACCTGGAACACACTTGATCAGGATTTAATCATTGTCTATGACTATCCACACAATTTTTTATTTTAATGTCTGATCTTATCTAATATGATCTCACTGCAATCAAAGATTCTAGTGTAAATATTAGATTTTTTTCTGCTTTAATTTTGATTTTATGCATGTTTTCTTGTGTGCAGGCAATATAACAAAGTTAAGTATGATATTCTTATGATCTATTAATAAACTTCTAAGTTTTGTGAAACTTAAAAGTTTAGGGGGAGTAATAAACCAATAAGAATATTCTCAGAAAATCAAAATGAAAATGATCATGTTGAATTGAACGGATGATGCTTTAATTTCAAAGTATGTGTGTGTTTATCAAATGATAAAATGATCTCATAATTTTTAGCAAGGAAAAGCTTCTTTGAAAAGTTTAAATCAAGACAGATGTTGAAATATTTGGTTGTTCATTTTGAAACTAAGATGAAGGGTAAAACTTGTAAAAAGTTCAAATTTGAGGTTAAAAAATGAAAATTTGAATCTTTGAGGGTCAAAAGTGTAAATTTGAAACTTTGAGGGTCAAAGTGTAAATTTGAAACTTTGAGAGTCAAAAGTGTAAATTTGAAACTTTGAGGGTCAAAATGTAAAAATATGCAATATTGTTTGAATATTAGTATGAAATATTACTAATTTGTTTAAACAGTGTGCAGGTGGAAGATTTGAAAATTCCAAGTTGATGTGTGGACATTTCAGATTTATTATACGACTAATAGTGCTTATGTTACTGAAAAGGTGCTTATGCTACTGAAACAGTGCTCATGCTACTGGAACAGTGCTTATGCGACCAACAGTGCTTATGCGACTAACAGTTCTCATAAGTCTGAAACAGTTCTCATACGGCTAACCTAATGTGTCTAACAGTGCTCATACGACTAGACTCACAAGGCTGTATAGTGCTCATATGTCTCAATACTTAGTGAAATTTTTGACCTAATGAGTCTGAATGATCCTAAAACGACCAACAGTACTCATAAGTCTAAAATTTTTTTTAGTATAAGTAGAACACTTGTGATTTTCAATTCATTCTCAATTCAAAAACCCTCACAAAACCCTCTGAACTCTCGAACTTTCGACCTTTCGTTGAACAAAACCCTTATTCATCGATTGTATTCACTTCAAACAAAAAATTCCAGATTGTTGATAGTATTCTTGTGATTGTGAATGTAAGTGAATGAATCATATTCAACTTATTTCATTTTAAATGAAACATTTTGATGGTCGTTCGATCCCTGTCGGTCGTATGAACCCTAACACTTGTAAAATCACAGATTACTTCAAATCGAGAGAAAAATGAGAAAAATTGATGTTTGATTCTTGTTCATCTGATGATTTCGATCATGATATTAGGTTAATCTTGTGATAATCTGATATTTGATTAAATTTTTGATTCAAGGTCACCGATGAACATTCTCGGTGATGATGAACCTGATGAAGAAGATAAACAGTTTCATAATTTTCAAAATAAAATAAAACAAAATTCAAAATAAAATCAAAATTGATAAAAATCATCGTCTCAGGAATTTAAGAGTTTTTAATAAAGTGATATAAGACAACATAAATAGAAGTGTTAAACTGTTAATCAAAATCAAGCTTGAAAATTCATCTTTTATCAAAATTAAGTGTTTACACTAAAATTAAAATTCAAGTTGTTTTTAAAATTCAAATTCAATTTAACAAATCAGTTTATAATATCTTAAATCATCATACTTTTAAACTCACAATTAATCATTTGCTTCAAAATACATATTATCTAACATCATTGTTCTTAAATTTTGCAGATGGCAGAATTGAAGTTTGTTCCTAAGCATAACATTGTTGCATTTTTGGATGATGAAGCTCAAGATGCTTTTTCTTATGAAGAAATGATCAGATTTCTTCTAAGAACCAAATATGTTTATGCAATGTGTTACCAAACTGTAATCTATGACAGACTTATTAGACAGTTTTGGAACACGGCACGGGTTAAAGTAGAGGATGGAAGAAAAGTTGTAAGAGGCTTTATAACCAGAGATAGAATGATAGAAGTATCTGAAGATTCTATCAGAAATGCTCTGAGATTGGGTGAAAATGATCCAGACGATAGATGTGAATTTTCTTTTGATGAATGCAGAGAGAGTTTTATGGCTATGGGTCATCCTGATTAGTTTCCTAAGAAACAATTCTTTAGAGCAAGGGTATATAATCACTGGAAGCTTCTTTGTTACATCTTCCAACACTGTTTGTCCAAGAGGAGTGCTGGTTGGAATTCATTTCCTGTGGACATAGCTTCACCTATTGTTGCTCTAGCTACAAACAGAAGGTTCAATATGTCAAAGTGGATCCTGAATGGATTTGCTTTTAATTTGGAAAAAGGAACAAGGCATAAATACTTAATGTATCCAAGATTCCTCCAAATGATTATTAATGAGGAATATCCTGACATTCATGTTTATGGTGTTGGTGGAGATCGATTGGAGTTGGAAAATATGTCTGAAATGACATATAAGAAGTTATCAATGATAACAGGTGCTCAGAATGTACCTATGTTTGACTACATGTTAAATGTAGCAAATGATGAAGTTGACATTACTGTGGAGCATTATCATTTGATAGAAGGAGAACCAATTGATCCTGCTGATCTGATAGATGAATTTCCTTTGGAAGAAGATGATCAAGATGATGAAAATGATCAAGATGATGAGAATGATCAAGATGATAATGATCAAGATGATGATAATGATGATGATGATGGTGATGAAGCTGAGACTCACCATGATACAATTCATGAACCACCAATTTCTGAGCATGAAAATGAAGCTCAAAACGAAGATGAAGAAATGATGGGTGATGAAGTTCATGAACAAGACAATGAGCATGAAGCAGTTGATAATGTAGATGCTTTCATTATTGATGAAATTGCTCATGAAGAGGTACATGAAGAGGAACAGGCTCACTTTGAGACTGAACAAGAGATGAATGTTGATGATCAAATTTTTGATTATGAGTTCATTGAAACATTCCAAATTCATCAAGATATACCTGTTTCTACAACTAATGTGGTATTTCAAACTGAGGAAATTCTTGATGTTGATGAACTTGAAAGCCTAAAAGTTGAAAATGAAGCAAAAGAAAACGAGATTGAAGAACTAAAGGCAGAGCTTGATTTGTTGAAGAAAGCAAATGAAGAATTGAAAGAAGATAGTTTGTTAAAAGATGAAAAGATTGTGTCTTATGCAAAAGACAAAGAAGATGTTATAAAGAACTTTGAAGTTATGATCAAAGATTATGATCTTCTTGAAGAAAAATTCAAGAAATTGACTGAGGAAAATAAAGAGTTGAAAGAAGAGTTGATACAATTGAAAGAATTAGCAAAACCAAAGTCTCCAGAAGTTGAAATTATTTCAGAAACCATTCCAATTGATGTTGAGAAGGTATCTGCCATGGAGAAAGGGAAAAGAAAAATAGATGAAATAGATCCAGAAGTTGTACCTGAATCATCTTCAAAGATTCAGAGAACTGAAGAGTCACTTGAACAAGAAATTCATGAGAGCCAAGATCCAATTGCTCAAGATAAAATTGGTGCATTGGAAGATTTGGAAGATGAATTTGATGATGACTGGTATAATGAAGTTCTTGATGAAGATGATGTAGTTGAAGAATTTGAAAATCCTCCTTTGGAACATGATCAAGGAGTTGATGATATTCTATCAGATTTTGAAGAAAGGTATAACTATCTTGTAAAAATGAAGTACAACAGAGTATTTTTAGATGGATTAACAGTTTCTCAAATAAACGATGAATATGAGAAATGCATAGCTGCAGAATCCATTGCTCCAATAGATCCTAATGAAATTGTGCTTGAACATGGAGAGTGGAACAGAGAAAAAGAAAGTATTAATGTGGATGAACTTTCAAGTTCCGAGCTGCACCATCCAGATCCAGAAGAAATGAGTGTGGTTGCTTTACGATCATGGTTGCAAGCAAGGAATTATCCTTGGAGAAAATTAAAAAGACTTCAATCTGTATCTTTGAGAAATTTGGTTAAAAGTTTTCAAGAAACTGAGAAACAAACTAAGAAGATGATTATTTTGGATACTGACAATCCAGAATATCTGGAAATCACAAAAAGAACTCGAATTTTGAAACCTCAGGAGATCAAACAGATGGCTCAAAAATCCAGTATGCTTGAAAGGAGAAAAGAACTAATGAAGATGTTTCCAGAATCAGAAAAACAAGCATATAAGGCATCTGAAGAACAAATTCAAATTTTTGATAAATCAAGGTCAACTGGTGATTTGGTACGAAATGTGTTACAAAAAGGTCAATCAGTTGCTGAATTGTTAAATGCAATGATTGCACCAGACTTCACCAATCAAGTAAAAATCATAGCATGGAAGTATGATGAAGTGTTTGATGCATTTCTAATTAAAAGAGTGAATGCTATATGTGATGTGTATCATTTTTATGCTAGCATCATAAAACTTCCAGTGCAAGATCTTAAAGAGTTGAATAAATTGAGGTTGATTAACCATTCAAATGCAACAAGAGGTCAAATGATGGTAGATTTGTTGAGAACAGGGTTGACCAGATCAAGCAATTTTCTGAAAACAAGATGTGATCAGGAAGATAAAGAATACTTTATGTCAATGAAGAAGAAGAGAAGTAAGACAGTGAATCAATCAGATGAAGATCACTTCATGATTGAATTTTATGACAAGTTTGTTGAAAAGGTGACAACTCCTGGCATAAAGATGATTGACGGAAATCAAAAGTCAAAACCAATTCAAAGATGGTTTTATAATTCAGAAACATTTGAACTTAAGCTTGTGAGAAATCTAGAAGATTGGAATGAAGACATGATAACTTTGTTTGGAGCCTTTGAACTGAGGTTACTACACCCAAGTTACACTTCATTTCTATCTGTGCAGAAGTTTGACAAGTTATCAAATGAGACAGCTGAACAAGATAAAAAGTATTTTGTGTCAATTATCAATGTCATGAGTGCTGCCATGAAAAGAATTGCTTTAAGGAAAGCTTTGGCTTATGCAAACATTGTGAAGAAAGATATTCCAGATATTGAGTTCATGAGAATATCAAGAAAAGGAGTGCTTGAATTGTATACAAAAGACTGCGGAATTCCAATTTAACTATATGCTAATGTTGATATAGCATGTTTGTCAAAGAACACGTTGGAGAGAATGAAGCAGTTAGACATAAAAACCAATGAATCAAAACCAGAGCAAGCTATTCTGGCAAAGAAATTCAAGTCAGCAATTGAGAATGCGTTGAAGGAAGTTGAAATGTATAAGCAGAAGCCGATGTTCTCTGTAAAAGAAGAACCTGAGGATTTCATTGCAGATTGAAGATTGAAGAGAGAAGATTCAAGATAAAAGAAAAAGTCAAAGGATGCAGAGAAGATAAAATGAAGACAAAGTCAAGATTGAAGACAAAAGAAGAAAAAGAAAAGATGGAGCTGAACTGAAGACTGAAGACAATGTAAATCTTAGGGGGAGTATTGTTAGGTCCCTTAAAAGATTAACATTTAGTCTTTATTGTTTAGTGTCTATTTTGTATTTTATACTAGTGTAGGGACTTTTTGTGTAAAATTAGTTCCTTAGGTCCTAGTATAAATAGCTTAGACGTAGCATAGATTGTAAGTTTTTGCATATGTTTTATGAGAACTGCTTTCTATCACTTGTAATCGTCTTTGCAATCAATGGAATATGAATTTTGTTGATTTGTCTTGATTTGATTACAATTGATTGTATTTTGCTTTGAATTGTTCATATAATTGATACAGATTGCTCTAATTGATCCTATCAGGATGCATTAAAGCTTATGTATGAAGGATCCAAGGAAACCCAAGAGAACAAGAAGGATCTCTTGAAGCAGCAGTTTGAGAACTTTACTTTCAAGGCTGGTGAGACCTTGACTCAACAATACTTCAGGTATGTTAAGATAGTAGATACTCTGGTGGATATTGGAGTAGCTCTTGAGAATAGAGACATAGTTAGGAAGTTCATGTCTTCCCTTCCTAAACTATGGACACACTATTGTGTTGTAATCAAGAGAACTTCGGACCTTAAGACTCTTACTCTCACAGAGTTGTATGGTATCCTAAGTGTATTCCAGATGGAGATGAACATGCAGAACTCCTCTGGTCACTCCAATAACCAACTGAGTTCAGCCCTTCATGTGGTTGAAAGGGAAATCATAGAACCACAACATTAGTTGTTGTGCTACCCTGACAACTCACATAATGGACCCTACATTACTCTACCTGAGACTCCAAAGTCTCAAAAGGTTCAACACAACTCCTTTCTGGATAGTTGTGCCTTTGTCTCTGGAATTGGACACTCTGGTGATTTTTAATATTGCTTTGATGATCTTGAGTGCTTCAGTCCAGATGATGTGGAGTATGTGGACATTGTCCAACAGATGGCTCTTTTAACTTACAGAGCGAAGAAGTTCTTCAAAAGAACTGGAAGGCAATTCCCTCAAAACCCAGTCAACAGCAAGTTTGGGTTTGATAAGACCAAAGCAAAGTGTTACAACTGTAACCAACTAGGTCACTTTGCTAGGGAATGCAAGGCTCCTAAGAACAACCCGGGAACCCCACAGGCCTCCACACATCCCACTGCTTCAAAGCATGAAGAGAAGTCAACTGAAACAGCTGCAGTAGCTCAAGAAGTTAACTGGAGCTTCATGGTACAGGATGTGACTCCCGCTCAAGCACTCATGGCCGGAACAGATGATGATCAGATATATGAACATCTTTGTACTGCTGCTTGTATTGCTAAAGTTAAACTCTATAAGGATTACATTTAGGAAATCATATCTGAGGTTGAGTCTTTAAATGTGTTAAAATCTGATTTTAAAAGAGCTGAATCTGACTATCAAAGGAAAATTGAAGAGTTAGAGAAAACTGTGTCTCTTTTAAAACATGAAAAGACCAACTATAAGACTCAAATTAAAGATCTGATATCCAAACTATCTGAAGTTCAAGCCCAGTTGGTCACTGCTGAGGCTCAGGCCAGGAAGCATGCTATTGCTGAGCAAAACTTCCAAACTATTCTTGCATCATCCTCTCATTCCAAAATGTTTTATCAAAACAAATAAGGGTTGGGAACCAATGAAATAGCTCCACCATACTCTTATAAGTCTATTAGACTACCTAGATGTGGTACTGAAGAGCAAGAGGTTCCAACTGCTGACCCTTCTCCATTGGAACTAGAGGAGGAGGCGAAAATAGTGGCCACCACAGGGGAGAAACAGGAGGATACACTCATCTCCACCTATGAAGACCAAATCCTAACCACCAAGGCAAGAAGAAGTAGAGCTAAAGCTGCTAGAAGGACTGCCAAGAAGGTTGCAGAGTCCAAGCTTAAGATTGACCCAAAGCAAAAGGGTGTCTTCATTTTTGCCGGATTCCAAGTGGTAGGTACTTCTGATTCAGGAAAGGAATGTAGTACCAGCACTCCTGTCCTACCAAAGGTTCAGAAGTTGAAAGGGAAAGTTGCTGAGAGAAGAAATCCAAGAAACAACAACCTACAAGTTCCCAGAAGACTAACATTGCATGCATAATGTGTGGTCTGTACAACCACATGGCTAAATATTGTTACTACAATCCAGCAAGCACACATTATGCAAATAATGTTAGAAAAGAAGGAGTCAAAGAAGGTTTCTTAGTTGGACCATTTCAAACGGTCCAACTAATGAAGAAGGGAAAGTTGGTCTCGGAAGCCAAGTTGCTTTCGGAAGAAAGTACTTCTTCCGAAGGCAAAATGGCTTCGGAAGCCAAAGCTTCTAAGGTTTGGAAGAACAAGAAGGCTCCCTTGAAACCATCTCAGAAGAAGACCACTTCGGAAGAAAAGGTGGTGAAGGCTTTTTCCAAAAAGAAAGAAGCTTCGGAAGAAGACCATGCTGCAAAAGCTTCAACAAGCTCATCCTCAAAGATCAACCAAGGGATGGATTGGAAGATCAAGGAAGATGCTGCAGCCCAAACCTCTTCTTCAACGACCTCTATTGAACCCCAATGCATATCTTTTGGTTCAATTATCTTTGGAAGAGCCCAAGACCAGCAAGGCATGGGCTTCCAAACAAAACTAACCATATCATCTTATGTGCAGGGACATCCATTTGACAAGAACAACAATGTCTGGATTGTAGATAGTGGATGCTCCAGGCACATGACAGGGAACAGATCTCTCCTTCAACAATTCCAGAACTTTGATGGAGGGCCTGTCTAATTTAGAGGTGAGGCCAGAGGATATATTTCTGGCAGAGGAAGTATATCCAATGGCAGAATAAACATTGACAAAGTTCACTTTGTCAAACAGCTTGAACACAATCTGTTAAGTGTTTCTCAATTCTGTGACCAGAAGCATCAGATGCTTTTCACAGAACATGAGTGCATTATCCTCAAACCAGGGATGACGATTCCTCGAAATTGGTGCTTCTTAGATCTCCCAGGAAAGGGGATATGTACAAGCTGAATATGAACAATGCTTCTCCTATGGGTGAAGTATCATGCTTTCTTCCCAAAGCTGATAGTGATGAGTCAACACTACGGCATAAATGCATGTGTCATGTGAATTTTAAAATAATGAATAAATTGGCTAAAAATAACTTGGTACATGGGTTGCCTAAAAAGGAATTTTTCTACAAAGATAACTGTGTTGCATGCCTGAAAGGGAAACAACACAGATCATCTCATAAATCCAAATGTGTTAACTCTATCACTACTCCATTCACTCATTGCACATGGATCTCTTTGGTCCCACAAGTATAATGAGCATTGGAAGGAAATCATACTGCCTTGTGATTGTTGATGATTTTACAAGATTTACATGGGTATTCTTTTTAAGAAGTAAAGATGAAACTGCTGAAACGTTAAAATCTTTTATTCTTAAAATAGAGAATCAAATTGATCACAAGGTTAAGATTATTAGAAGTGATCAAGGGACTGAGTTTAAGAACTTTGTTCTTGACTCATTCTGTGACTCAAAAGGGATTGCCAGACAATATAGTGCTCCCAGAACTCCTCAACAAAACGGTGTTGCTGAGAGGAGGAATAAGACACTTATTGAGGCTGCTCGGACCATGTTAGCTGATTCAAAGCTACCTCTAACATTCTGGGCAGAGGCAGTCAGCACTGCATGCTATGTGCAGAACAGGGTTCTTGTAGTTAAGCCCCATGGAAAAACCCCTTATGAGTTATGGAACAAGAGGCCATCGTTCATTGGCTTTCTAAGGTCCTTTGGCTGCAGGTGTACCATACTTAACACAAAGGACAACTTAGCAAAGTTTTCTGAGAAGTCAGATGATGCTATCTTTGTTGGATACTCTTCTAGCTCCAAAGCTTATAGAGTATACAACATCAAGAATCAACAATTTGAGGAGTCATCCAATATAGTTGTTAATGAGCACACTCCTTGTGTTAGGGGGAATGGACCTGATTATATCTTTGATTTAGAATTGTTTCTAAACTATTCTAAGCAATCTTGTGAGAATGTTTCAGCTGGAACAGGTGCTCAAGGTGATGCTGATGCTGATGCAGATCAACTATTTGAGCTTCCCAGACCTCTTCTAAATTCTCCAAGAGCTGAAAGGCAACAAGCTTCAACCATTCACAGATCTGATAGTGTAACTATCTCCAGGATAGTGAAGCTTAACAAGTGAATCACCTGATGAACCCCAAAGCTCTTCAGGTGATCCATTACAACACCAAGTTGAGGGAAGTAGTATTCTGAAGGAACAGGCAACTGTTAATACTACTTCACAACCAACCATTGATGATGTTTCTCAATCATTCAATCAGTCCTTATTGAATGACTTTGAAACAGCAGCTGGACAGAGTGATCCAGTTCCTCATCAGAATATGTCCAATCTAGACTTATCTCTGCAACTGGAAGTGATTCCTCCTCTTAGGATTCACAACACTCATCCAACTGAGAACATCATAGGGAATGTCTCTGAGGGGGTGAGAACAAGAGGACAAACACATCATGGGAATGTCTGCTTGTACTCATGCTTCTTGTCTCAGATGGAACCCAAGAAGGTAGAAGATGCCTTAAAGGATAGTAGTTGGGTTGAATCGATGCAGGAGGAGCTGCTTCAATTCAGAAGACAAAAGGTCTGGAATCTACGCCCACTACCATCTAGTCAAGTACCCATAGGCACTAAATGGGTGTTCAGAAACAAGAAAGATGATAGAGGCTTGATTATCAAGAACAAGGCAAGACTAGTAGTTCAAGGGTACACCAAGGAGGAAGGAATTGATTATACTGATGTCTTTGCACCTGTTGCAAGACTTGAGGCAGTTAGGATCTTCCTTGCTTATGATGCATCCAAGAACTTCACAGTCTACCAACTTGATGTCAAGTGTGCTTTTCTATATGGGGATATAGAAAGGGAAATCTATGTAGGTCAACCTCCAGGATTTGAAGACCCACAACACCCTAACTATGTGTGCAAACTGGATAAAGCTCTATATGGGCTGCACCAAGCACCTAGGCTGTGGTATGAGACCTTGTCTCAGTTTCTCCTGAAGAATGGATACACTAGAGGTACCATTGACAAGACTCTCTTCATTAGGAAGTCTGGAGAAGACATTTTGCTTGTACAAGTCTATGTTGATGACATCATATTGGTTCTTCAAATGACCAAATATGCATGGACTTTGAGAGCATTATGAAGCAGAAATTAGAGATGAGTTCCATAGGAAAAAATGGAAACTTTTTCCTTGGAATTCAGGTGAAACAGATGAAGGAAGGGTTCTTCATATGTCAATCTAAGTATGTCTCAGACATCTTAGGTAGATTTGAAATGAAGGACTGTAAACCAGCCAAGACACCCATACCCAGAAACCATAATCTTTGACCTGACCTTGAGGGGGAGGATACTGATCAACATCAGTATAGGGCAATTATTGGTTCTCTGATGTATCTCACTGCTAGTGTACCAGATATCATGTTTGCCACATGCATTTGTGCAAGATATCAGGCTGCTCCAAAGGTGTCTCACCTGGCTGCTATTAAGAGAATCCTCAGATACCTCAAAGGAGCACATAAACTAGGTCTCTGGTATCCAAGAAATAGTGATTTCAATCTCTATGGATACTCTGACAGTGACTATGGTGGCTGCAACATTGACAAGAAATCAACATCAGGAGGATGTCAATTTCTTGGTGGAAGGATCATCTTATGGCAATGCAAGAAACAATCCTGTGTCTCTACATCAACTGCTGAAGCTGAATACATTGCTGCTGCTAGCTGCTGTGCTCAACTGCTATGGATTCAAAATCAGATGTTAGACTATGGATTCAACATCTTGACTACTCCTATCCATATTGACAACAATAGTGCTATCTCCATTACTGAGAATCTAGTGAAGCACTCCAAGACAAAGCACATTGATATCAGGTATCATTTCATTAGAGATATTCATGAGAAACATCTGATAAAGTTAATCAAAGTTGACTCAAATGAACAATATGCTGATTTGTTCACAAAGGCATTTGATGAACAAAGATTTAAGTATCTTATATCAGCTATTGGGATGATAAACATTGATTAACTACCTCTTTTGAAAAGCTTTTTAAAATGTGTAATATCTTGTGTCAATACAATTTAAGCCCTGTTACAAAAGATCTTTAAATTATTCCAAGTGTAAATTCCTTCCGAAGAGGAATTAACTCTTGGAAGATATTCTTGAATATCTTCCGAAGCCAAATTTCTCAATGGAAATTTTCTTCTCGGAAGAGTTTTTGGTCTCGGAAGAAGCGATTGATTTTACATCAGATCTACTTCCGAAGCGTATATAACTCTCCATTCGGAAAGACAATTTTACCTTCGGAAGCAATGCCTTGCTTGGGAAGAGAAATTGCCTTCGGAAGACAATTACCTTCTGAAATGTTTTACATTCGGAAGTAAAGGTTTTACTATGTAACGGATATCTTTTGGGCCCACTCTGTAAAAGGTAAAGATTTTGCTCATGATGGTCAGATTATTTAAAATTATCCCTTACCGCCACTATCATTTCTCCGCCGTAAACCACCATACCACCCATAGTAACCCAAAACAGTTACCCTATTACCGCCACTACCACAATTCATCCCCTTTAAATAATTCAGACTGATCAAAGTCATCTTCTTTTACCAATTTACTGCCCTAACTATTCCCTTCACTGTCAAACCTGCAATTTCACCCAAATTCAAGCTTACTTTCTCTTCAATGGCGCTAAACCCTCAGCACAACCAAGTCGCATTACTTGATTCGTCAAGAGATGCTGACTTTACCCAAATCATCACCTTTCTTACTGAATCCACCTATCTCACGGCGCTTACTGTTAACCCCACCGTATACTCCAACCACATGTCCGAATTCTGGAGTAACGGTCAAGCTGATGTTCTGAATGGGGTTCGCGTCCTGAGAACCCGCATTTGTGGCCAGGAGTGGTCATCACTGAACAACTCATCAGGGAGCATCTCGAGCTTCATGATGATGGGGCTCCTACTGATTTTCCCAAAGAAGACTTGGATAGAACCTACATCCTCATGGGATATGGTGGGGATGTGAGCAGGTCAACCGTCTACAAGTTCAACTTCTCATACCAATGGAAGTTCCTACTGTACATTGTCCTGCACTGCTTATCCAACAAGTCAGGGGGATGCGATCAAATCCCATATGAACTAGGATGCCTAGTTCATGGGTTGGTGAGAGGTCTACGCTTCAACTACTCACGATTTGTGTTGACCAACCTAATCAGCAATCTGAGAAGGGATACATTCTTCATGTATCCCAGATACATTCAACACATAATCAACTGTCAGCTGGAACCGAGCAAGCTTTTCTGTGCAGCTGCTCTTACTGTTCCCCAAGTGAGGCCTACCATCTTCAAAACATTGAAGAAGGTGTCCATCAACTTCACTGGACGGTACACTCCATTACCTCCAGAGATGACTGAGCGCATAGCTCCTGGTGACATCCCTGTTATCCCCACAGGTGATGAACCCACACCAGCAACCTCCACCACAATGCCAACAACACCTTCTTTACCCATCAAAATTACATACCAGAGACGCCCCAAACGAACCCTTGTTCAATCTACTCTGATTGAACAAGCTCCTCCAGTTCAAACCAAAAGGGCTAGAGTGGAATCATGGGCTCCTACTCAGTCCGAGGTCACACCTTCCTTCACCATTGACCTCAATGTGGGTTTTGAGCCTCATCAGTCTCAAACCCAAGAGCCCGAACCCCAAGCCTTAAGCCCACGGGGTGAGTCTTTACACTCCCCTGTGCAGCCTTCAAGGGATAGCCCCACCATAGGCTCAATGCCTGTAGACATTGATCTAGGTCCCGGGTCAGTAGGTTTAACCTCCTTATCTTTCACTGACCTTTTACTCCGCACTGATGAAGAGATTACATCTCTCCATGGCCATGAAGTTGATCTACAACACCCTCTGAAAGATCAACAGAGCCAAGAGAGATCCCTTGTCTCTAGCCCCCATCAGCAGCCAATTGCTGAGGTAAGTTCCACTGATGTGGAGGGGACTCATGCAGGCTCAGCTGCCACTACTCAGAGTCTCTTATTAAGCTCTCAGGACAGTGGTAACATCAATAGGACTGAGTCTACGGCAACTTTGCCCATTGACATCTCTGAAAGAGATGACCTTGAGCAAAGGTATCCAGGGTGCCAAGAAGCCATATCTGGTGGTGAGACTGAGCATACTAGGTATGTTATCTCATCTCCCCATGATTCTTCTCATGAAGATGAGGGAAGTATGCAACTCACACTTCAGTACTTGCTTTCTAAGGTCTCCAACCTAGAATCACAGGTGAGGATCTTAGAATCAAGGAGTGCCACTCAGGAACTTGAGATTAACACTCTCAAGGCTCAACTAGCTGAGAAACAGACAGAGAGGTCTGTTAGGCATGTACCTGTTTAGGTCTCATTGACTTCTTCCTCTAGCTCATCTAGCTCTCAAGATGATGCTACCAAAAAGGGGGAGAAAGTTCAGAGACAAACATCTGAGGAACCACAGACCCAGTCCTTTACTTCCCAACTCATCACACTACCTGAGTCATCTCAATCATTTCTAGAGATTGACTCAAAGATGCTTCATGATCTCTACAGACTTTTCACAAGTTTGTATTGAGATCCTCCTTAGAACAGCCCAGCCCTGACACCACACTTACATATTTTGGGGCTGAGGAGCTTCAAAGACTGACTGCACCTTCTACCACTATGGAAGAAGTTGATCAACCTAAGGTCCACATGGAACCTGAGATTAACCTCAAAGGGGAAATGGGGACTGATGGCCCAGCAACTAAAACAGATGGGACAGAAATTGCAGCAGCCTCTTCTTCTGAAGCTCAGGCTGAAACTTTCGAAGCTGACATTGAAGCCTCGGAAGAACAAGACAAGTCTTCCGAAGCTGAGATGGAAGCTGCGGAAGGTTTGTTCCAAATGTCCAAGGAACTGACCATCACAGATGTCATTGCTGAAATAGCATCTGAGGTGAGCAGGGTGGACATTTCTGATATACCTCCATCCCAAACACCAGCTGAACCTCTCTCTCAATCTGAACCCTCTATCCAAGAACCACCACAGTCAAGCTCTGCCAAAGACAAAGAAAAAGGAAATTGACTACGGAAGAGCTTCAGGAAGAGGAAAGGATTGAAAAGCTCAAGAAGAAAGGTAGGTTTCATGTTGAGAAGTTGCTAGCTGCTAGCTCTAATTCAGCTGCAGCTAATCAAGAGGAAATCAACACTAAGAGAAGGACAGCACTCATTGACCAGCTCATCAGCTTAGGAGTTGCTAATGAGGAAGTACTCCTGCTACCACTAGAGGAGTTGGTGACTTTGGAGAGGACAACCAGGCTAAGGCTAGAAGAAGAAGCCGGGTTGTCCTTGGAGAAGGAAGAAAAAGAACAAAGGGAAGCAGCCCTGCAGCTGAGAGAGGCTAGGATTAAATTCCTACTCTCAAGAGGATTTAGTCTTCCGGAACTGTCTCCACTTGATGATGACATGATCCTGCTGCTCCACAACAAAGAGCAGGATCAAATGGAGAAGGAAAGTAAGCAAGCTGCCAGGGAGAAGTTGAAGGAGAAGAACGGAGGAAGGAAGAAAAGGGGGTCACTGCCACCAAGAAGCCCAATGACAAAGCCTGGATGAAAGACTATCTCCGGGCTCATGGCTTCTCTGGTAGGCAGGTAGGACCTATGTCTGAAAGGACACTCCAACGGATAGTCAGTGAAGTAAAAGCTGACATCCGTATGGGGAAAAGGAAGGAGATGTACAGGAGGGGACAGGGAATGGTCTTCACCCCAGCCACTCAACCACAGCCAACCACTAAACCACAACCTACACCAGAAGAACCAATCCCATTTCCCATCAAAACCCCCACTGATGAAACCTTCAACCCTGAACCCACAACTTTATCCAAATCTACCTCATCACCTCAACCACCTAAACTTCCCATCCTAAAACCCAAAACACAACCCAGAACCACTGAACCTAAACCTACCCAACAGAAACGAATCATCCCTCAGCCTTCTCAACATCTCTTCTTTGAGGAGATAAAGGAGTTCAAGACTAGGCTCATCAACTGCATTACTATGAGCAGCATCTCCTGTGAGGGAGACCTTATCAACATCACCTATGTTGATAACTCTTCAAACTCCCTCACCCTAGGCCAATTTCTTGAGTTGCCTAGAGATATTTTGGGCCAGGCTGCAAGACTTCTTGGTCTCAACTCTGATACCCTCAATGCTGAAAAGAAGAGACTAAGAAGGAAACTTGTGACTGTACTGGATACAACGAAAGAGGAAAGAATTTCTAGTCAATCTCCTGGACCTAGGAAAGCTATAATCCAGTGGAGGTTCGATGAACCTTCTCACAACTTTGTTGTGGAAAGGGAGAATGGTGAAACCAACAGGCTTAATGCCACTTCTCTATTGCATCTCAGCAGATTTGACATTGCTGTGCTTGCAGAGAAGCCATTCTCCAATCCCTCCAACTCTAAGACTGCTGCACACAACAGAAATCATATCAGCGGTCTCCACTTGGCTGAACTGAATACAAGAGCCAAGATTGAAGAAGAGTTTAAGTTGAAAAGACCGGAAGACAAGGAAAGACCAACCACCAAAGGCACAGCCTTTCTACAGATGGTGGAAGGTCCGGAATTGGAACCAATAGTTTGATGGGAATATGACTATAGTTACCATCAACTAACTCTTTTCAGAGGGCCACAACAAAGGGTACACATAATCCAAGGTGACAGAGTGGAGGTTTTGTCTACCAAGGATTTGTACAAACTCCTCAGCACCACATCAGGAAAGAATGAAGAAACTGACAAACACTTACTTTCAATGGTACTAAGAGTTTTGAGAAGAAGAGGGAAGTGAAGTTTTGGTAGCATCAGCCTAGGGGGAGTTTGTTGGGTCATGATGAGGCTGGTGCAACCAAAACCACTTCACATAGTCATTTTGATGCTACATTCAAGGGCTTCCGAAGCTAAGCATGAGATCTTCCAAGAGTCTGAAGAACATCAGCTGAAGATATCAGCAGAAGGCAACAGCTGAAGTCAACAGCTGAAGGCAACAGCTAAAGTCAACAGCTGAAGGCAACAGCTGAAGCCAACAGCTGAAGACTATCTTCCAAAGACAAAGTCTGATGAAAGAGCTGAAGACAAAGTCTGAAAGCTTCCGAAGACAAAGTCTGATGAAAGAGCTGAAGACAAAGTCTGAATGCTTCTGAAGACAAGTCTGATGAAGAGCTGAAGACAAAGTCTGAAGACTTCCAAGACAAAGTCTGAAGAAAGAGCTGCAGACAAAGTCTGAAGACTTCCGAAGACAAAGTCTGAAGAAAGAGCTGAAGACAAAGTCTGCTTTCGAAGACAAAGAAGACTCCAAGCCTCGGAAAAAGTAGTCTTCCGAAGTATAAGTGGATTCGGAAGAAGTTATTCTTCCGAAGCATTTATCCTTCGGAAGACATTGCTATGTCCAGTAGATATAAGTATGGTAACTGACAGTCCGCTGCAAACCTCTGATACAGCATGGCATCTTCCTAAAGAGCCATGTTGTTGACCATACTTTATTCTACTGTTCACCTTTTTATGATAGTACATGTTACCAACTTTAGTTGGTGACAAAAGGTAAGTCAGGGACATGTCCTGACTACCAACTCTCAGACAAAATGTCTGAAAGACCTCACCTAGAGTCTTGTAGTATAGATGTTAGGTTAGAGGTTTCCAGCTGGTATCAAAGTATATCCGGCTGTAGGTAGTATTATATATATCTTCTCCATGTAACTCATTAGATAAGCGATTTGAGTCCAAGAGTCTTGTAATCCTTTGAGTTGAGAAGCAATATATAAAAGTACCTTGAAAATTTACATCTTGTGTTTATTTAATCCTTTGAGTTGAGAAGCAACTCTTTATAGACTCTTGCTGAGTGTTGTTCAAAGTGAGTTTGAGAGGAAAAAACCATCTGTTGAGTGACCAATACACAATCCTGCAGCATGTAAGTCCCACTTGGCTTGTAAGTCCTAAACTTCTGCGACGGCAAAACATAAGTCCGACTGGCAGTTAATGAGTCCTACAACTTGTTAATATTGGGTGTTGATAAATATTTCTCATGCTAGTTATGCTCAATATTTATTATCTAAGAAAATAATAGACTCTGAGAAAGCTGATTAGAAATGAAAGGTTTAAGCCAAACTAGGATAACTTGAAATCTCAAAAGTGTCTTAAAGCTGGAATAGGGTTTTGCAGGATTTTGATTGTAGGATCCACTAAGTTCATATAACTTAACCAAAACATGATAAATACCACAACTCAAGTGTCTAAGTAAAACTTAAAGTCTAAGTTTAATGTGGTTACAATATATTGACAATCAACGTAACCAGTCTTATTTATAATAATGTTGGTTGATGTTAATAATTAATTTCTAAGAAATATGATCCTATACTTGAAATTTTATCAAAAATATTTAAGTTATTAGAATAGTTATTGTGTCATTTTGTTTTTGTTAAAAGTGTATTTTGATTACTTGTTTCAGTCTTAGTTTTACAAAATGTTCAAAATTAAGGGTGTTTGAATAATTGTAACAACTTAGTTAAACATATCATTTTCATAACAAATCAAAAGGCTTAGTAAGATTATTAAAATTGAAAAATCAAAAAGTTAGAATTCCAAGAAATTAGAACTTGTCACGCGAAAGGTTCAACTCATGCGAAAAGTTCATCTTACGAGAACTCTGACTTCTCACACAAGAAGTCAGAGTACTGTATAAAGGATAGTGTGCGAAAAGTCAAGTATTCGGAAAAAATACTCTGAACAATTTCACTCTTAAATTCTACGTGTTGAAACGATTTTAAACTTGATAGTTGTGTTCTTAGTGGTCACCTATAGACTCCTAACCACTTATTAAGGTACATTGATGTTAATATCTTCGATTTGAATGTGTTTGAAACTTGACCAAAACTTAAAAAGGATAAATACACATTAAAATTTAACAAATTAATCATAATAAACCTTAATAATGTCATAATCAACACCTATAGAACATGTTTTAATGGTTAAAACACTCTGAAATTGACAGATTGAAAATTTGAAGTGCAACAGACTTTTTGCATGTCAAAACCTCTATGCACATGAACAGATGTGAAACATTCAAAACTTGCCACGTGAGATGTTGACCACTGGTTAAAACAAAAGGTTAAAACAAAAGGTTAAAACAAAAAAGTTATTGTTTTCACACGAGAATTGAAGTTTTCTCGCGAGAAGTTAAAAATTTCCAAAATTTTTCTAAGTGTTAAAACTTTTCTTAAGTCTGCAATTTTCTGATTATCTTTTATACTTATCAATGTGTTTACTATTTCAGATGGCAAGGCCTATGGTTTTCAGCAAAAACCATAACGCTATAGCATATCTTAGTGATGTCCCTAAAGACAAATCCTTGTTTTATCATTGATTGAGGGACTAAAGAAACCCGAATATACCATGCTATTTCAGCTAATCCTACTGTCTATATGGATGTTATTGATCAGTTTTAGAGTTTAGCTGCAAATAAGATTGATGGAGATGGAGAACCCTGCATTGCTGCCACCGTTAAGGGCAAAAGGGTCGTTATTACTGCTGAGGTGATCAACAGCATGTTATTACTTGAAGATCAGCCTCATGCACCGGTGAAGATTGATGATGATGCAGTTAAGGACTATCTAGTCCGTATGAGTTATAGTCACCGGTACCTATCTTTGGAGAAGAAGTGTCTTCTACCCTTTTGGAAGTACTTATTTCACATGGTGATCCATTACCTTAGCAATATCAAAGCAGGCATGGATAGTCTTAATGTAGTTTTCAAATCCCTGCTGGTATCAGTAGTTGATGATCTTCCATACAACATGTCCAAGGTGATATTCTCGGAGATGCAGAAAAATGTTATTGCCACCGTGGGGAAGAAATTCATCATGTACACCAGATTTATTCAGATGATAGTGAATGCTGCTCATCTTGAGTTAGCAGTGTCTGATTCATCCACGTATGTTGTCATGGTGATGAAGAAAGAAATCTTCACTTATCTTATGGGTGCATGAGGTAATGCTTTGGATGGTTCTTATTTTGCCAAGCTTGGAATGTTTGTTGATGATTTCAAAGCTGAGGCACGAACTCAAGAGACAACAAATCCTCATGTAAACAGAGATGATATAGCTGGTACATCTACATCTACTGCAAAAGCTGTTGAAGCTAATACAGCTGGTCCTTCTACTAGTACTGCTCATGATGAACCTGAGAGCTCTCAGGGTGCTACAAGATCTGATATTGAAGAAGCAAACACCTGATTCACTAGTAGTGGAAGTTAGACATAGAGTGATCAGATTCAAAACGTACCATACGTACTACAACAACATCCCAGAGTGCGTGAAACTCCTGCTAAATGCACTGCTGAGGAACATGATTTAGAATTTGTTCCTGAAGATATTTCAACTCCCAGAGGCGGAAGGAGAAAGAGAATAGCCTGGAGGGCTGGTGATAGTCCATGTGATAGAGGAAGAGGATGTGGAGTTTTAAGGAAACGTCAGGCCCTGATGACCACAGTGACGACTGAGGATGTTCCATCATCTGAATTCCAGTCACAGTTAGTGAGGCCACTACACCAGTGATTGTTACAGGATCAACAACTGTAATATCATTTTCTATGCCCACTACTGCTGACATATTGAGGACACCTCCAAGAGAGCCAACTCATGATGATATTTTTGGTGATGCTGATTTTGCTACACTAGAACCTTGACCACAACCTGAGTCTGCTACATTTTCACCCACATGGGTTACCTTAGAGTAGAGGGTTAGTGCATTGGAGAAAGAACTCTTTAAGAGGACACAGCTAATTAATGATATGTATCAGAGTTTATTAGAGAAGAATGAGAAGATTAAGGAGTTAGAAAGTCAGTAGAAGTTCTTGTTCAGTTATGTATAGACCATGGAATAGAAATTGAGAAATCTCACTTCTCTTGTTGATTCATCATTTCATACGACAGAAGTTGGAGAATCCTGTAGACAACACACTGCTAGATCTGAGCCTTCTGAAGATCCAATTACTGAGACAAAGCGTGTTATTGACCCTGTTGACACATAATAGACAATAAACACAGCTAATCAGATGTTCCTATTCAGGCTACTGAGGATCAGCTTGTACAATTCACTGGAGAGGTATTTGTAGAGCTTGAGCATATGATGCCAATTCCTAACCCAGTTGGTGATAAGGATGATGATGATTTAGATCATATTGATTTTACATTTAGTGGTGTGGATGATGATGTGGATGATGAAGATGATTATGATGATGGTGTTGATGGTGATAAGCGAGATGATAAAGGAGATGAGGATTAGAAGGATGATGATGATGACCAAAGGGGTGATATGGGTGCTCCTATTGGTACTTCTGGATCATCAGGAACTGACAATGTCTCCGGACAAAATCCCGATGATACAGTCGACTACACACCTTTAGTTCCTGCCACAGAAGAAGCATATGAGAAGGAGTTTTACTCTCTCCAGCAAAGGCTAATTGTTGAGGAAGAAGACGAAGGTTTGACTTCGTTTGTGAATTTGGAGGAGATTACGCTAGATTATACAAATATATTTGGAAATAGTCTCAAAGACTTATTTTTCTGATATCTTGGTTGAAGAGGAAAAGATTGTTATGGAGACTAGTATAGGAGATACGACTGACAAGACAGCAGATCAAACTGGTCATAGCGTTGTACGTCAGGTCGGTAACATCACAGTTGAGGCTCCGCCACCGCCAACTTGCATTCACACACTGAGAAACTGCAAGCCTTTCACAAGGCTTGGAAACTCAAAACCTATTATTAGTTGGGCATATGATGAAGAAAAGAATCTTCATATGATAAAGAGAAGAGCTTGAGTGATTAAGTATTATCAGTATGAACATGACTTCCATACACTCAGAGCGTCATATTTATATGTTATAGGTCTATTCCATTCATTAATCCAAGTAATTATGGAAAGGGAAATTGGATTAGAAACCTGATATACAGCCACAACAAAACCAACTTCAAAGACTTTAAGAAAACCAAATCCAAAGTCATTGAAGATGAGACCCGGATTGATCCTAACACAAACAAACCGATAAAGATCAAGTTTTATAAGCATCCGAGGTATGTGTGGAAGATCCCTATACATGCTCCTGTGCCAGTTAACAGCTTGTCAAAGCTTATGTGGTGGAGTTCTGAGAAGGAGACAGGACGCGCATTCATACAATGTTTTTTATAGATTTTACCGTATCATCGACCCTCTGAATCTGCTCAAGTTTTGAGGGAAGATTTGATGAGGCTACAGGCTTGTCATATTGTAGCTAATGAATCTGTTCATCTCTTAGCAGCACAGTTTGGTTGGTTTATTACGAACGCCCTGGACAACAAGATGTATGCATATGGGGGCAGTTACAAGGTTGCAGACGTGGACTTCTAAGGCACTGATTGATCGAGCCTAGGGGGAGATTGTAGGGTTGAACCTAGAGGCTCAGGAAATCAAATCAATATGAAGATCAAGATCAAATTCATCGCAAGAACCTAAGTTACCGCACGAAAACTGCGTCTTGCGCGACAAGTACTAGTTGCACGACAAGTGATGGTTTCACGCGAGAACTTCATTTTGAAAAAAATAGAAAACTTTTGTTCTTTCCTGATTTCCTATGTACTATAAACCTATCAAATCAGAGAGCAATACACTTTACAATATTTACATTCTTGTTCATGTGCTTGTGATTAATCTTCATCTCTATTTCGTGTGTGCTTATATTTTGCATTCTCCTCACGAGATGGTGTTGTTTCTTACAAAACCATGCCTTGATGACTGACCATGAAAACCAAGGTATTAGAATATCTTTATACACCTGAGTGCATTGCTAAAGTAAATATGTATAGGTCTTATAACTTGGGAATGAGATCTGACCTTGAGTCCTTGAATATTTTGAAAGATGGTTTTAAATGAGCTGAAAATGATTGTAAACTCAAAGTAGAAGATTTAAAGAAAACAATTTCAATTCTTAAGCATGAGCACATAAATTATAGAACTCAAATCAAAGATCTCATTACCAATTTAACTGAATGCTAGGCTAAGCTTGTGATCAGCAAAGCCAGGGTAGAAAATTGTGTTCTTGGAGAAGAAACCTTTAGGAACATCATATCCTCATCATTGCATGCATAGATTTGTTATGAAAATAGGCACGGATTGGGACTAGTGAGATAGTTTCTCCACACACTCTTTTATCAGTGAGATCTCCAAGGTGTGGAACTTGTGAAGAAGAGCTTCCCCTCATTGACCCCATTCAAGAACAAGATGAAGATAAATAGGAGATAGTCAAGGATGTATCTGAACTCAGTGAAGAATATCATCCTAAGAAGGATCACTGTTCTCCTAGAGAGAAGAAAGAACCAAGGATGAGCAAGTCTGCTAGAAAGAACTTGATCAGGGCAGCCAAAAGAAATCAAAGAAAATCCAAGAGATCAAGACCACATTCAATTGTAAGAAAAAGCAAGTTTTATCTCTACTGGATTTGAAGTGGTGAAGACTGAATACTGAACCATGGACTCTAGTACCCAGATGTCCTAATTCATATCAAAATCATCCTGGTTAAGAGAGGAAGGCTGACTAAATGTGCATCACTCCTGCACATCATGAACCATCCAGTTCCTAAAGCAAGCCTCACCCTAACAAGCCTGTTACATCATCTGTGAAGATAAAGAAGGAAGTGGAAAGAGATTAAGCTCATCCTCCTGCTTAGAAGAAGACGCATTAGAAGTATGCTAGTTGAATGCATCATGTGTGGTGATGCTACTCATTTTGCAAAGGATTGCAAATATAATTCCAAGAGCACCATCCATATGAACAAGAAGAAGACTTTTGAGAGGAAAAAGAAGACAAATTTAAAAGGATGGTTATAATTTTCAAATGGTAAAGTCACAAATGGTAAGCTCCGTATTGAGATGGTAAACTTTGTTAAAGAGCTGGAGTGTAATCTTTTGAGTGTATCTTAATTTTATGATTAGAGACATAACATGTTCTTTACTGAACATGAGTGCATTGCTCTCAAGCATGGGGTGGTCATTCCTCAAGATCATATTCTACTCAGAGCCCCCAGTGAAAGGAACATGTACAAGATGGATTTGCAGGAAACATCTCTACAGGAGAAGTTTCTTTCTTTCTATCTAAAGACAATAGTGATGAGTTTTTCCACTGGCATAAAAGAATATTCCATGTAGACTTTAAGAACATGAAGAAATTAATTAAAGATTATTGGTAACTTGAATTCCAAAGAAAGAGTTTAAAAGTGATGAGCATTGTGTTGCCTGCCTTAAAGGAAACCAACACAAAGTGTCTTACAAGCCATAGGAAATGAACTCCATCACTACACCCTTATACTTATTACATGTGGATCTCTTTGGCCCTACCTGTGGAATGAGTTTAAGAAGGATCTCATATTGTTTGGTGATCACTGATGACTTTACAAAATACACTTGGGTCTTCTTCCATAGAGCTAAGGATGAGACCCTTGAGGACTTGAAGAACTTCATTCTAAAAATTGAGAATCAATGTGATCACAAGGTCAAAATCATAAGATGTGCTTAAGGAACTGAATTCATGAAGCAAATCCTTGATACATTATCTGATGAAAATGGTATTACAAGATAATATAGTGCTCCAAGGACTCCTCCACAAAATAGTGTTGCTGAAAATAAGAACATGACACTTATTAAAGCTGCAAGAACCATGTTATTTGACTCTAAATTGCCCATCACCTTCTGGGCAGAGGCAATCAACATCGCTGGCTATGTGTAGAACAATGCTTTAGTAGTCAAGACTCATAATAAGAATCCTTATGAACTGTGACATAAAAGGATACCTTTCATTGGTTTCCTTAAGTCATTTTCATGTCCTAGAACCATCTTGAATACCAAAGATCAGATTGCCAAAATTTCTGAGAAATCAGATGATGGACATCTTATTGGATATTCTTCTCAAGCTAAGGATTATAGAGTATACAATCTCAGAACTAGAGTAGTTGAGGAGTCAGCCAATATGACATTCAATGAGCACACATCTAGTATGAAAGGTTCTGGTCCTGATTGGCTATTTGATCTTGATCTAGTTACCAGTTGTTTTAACAAATATAATGGAGATGTTTCAGGATCTACAAGTAGCCTATCAATAGGAGATCCTAACCCATGATATGAGCTGAAAACACCAAGTAAGAAGAGTACTTCAGCTCCAGTGGTAATAAACCCTACAGTTGGAAATCCTGTCAGCACTACTATGACAAATTCTTCACTTGGTACATCTGAGGTGCCTACAAATTCGAATACGGAGGCACAAAACTCAAATAAAGTGGTTTCCAATGTAAGAGAAGATGGAGGTGGTGAAAGTGATTAAGAGTTTCTTGATGCTGATAACCACTCCGTAGAACACAACATCAATGATGTCATACACTTATTGGATCAAGTTCTCTTAATAAGTGTACTGATGTGGTAAGTGATACTCCATTACCAGATCTGAATTTCGCTAATTTAGATCTATCTAACCAACTTGCTGTGATTCCTCAATTGAGAATCGATAAGTCACATCCCACCACAAACATCATTGGAGATGTTGAGTCAAGGGTGAGAACAAAAGGACAATACCATGATAAAAGTGTTTGTCTACACTCTTGTTGCTTGTCCCAGATTGAGCCTAAGAAGATTAATGAGTCTCTAAAGGAAGGAAGTTGGGTTAAAGCAATGCAAGAGGAGTTGATTCAGTTCAAAAGGCAAAAGGTTTAGAACCTATGTCCTCTTCCTCTAGGGAATATCATAATAGGTACCAAGTGGGTTTTTAGGAATAAAAAAGATGATAGAGGACTTGTTATCAAGAATAAGGCAAGACTAGTGGTTCAAGCATAAACATAAGAAGAAGGGATTAACTACACAGATGTTTTTGCTCCTATAGCAAGACTTAAAGCTTATAGGATATTCCTTGCTTTTACTGCATCTAAGGATTTCAAGGTCTACCAACTTGATGTGAAGTGTGCCTTCTTATATAGGTTGATAGATGAGGAAGTGTATGTCAAACAACCACCTGGCTTTGTAGATCCAGATCATTCTTGTTATGTCTACAAGCTTGATAAATTTCTTTATGGGCTACACCTAGCTCCAAGGAAGTTGTATGAGACACTATCATAGTACATTTGTCAACATGGTTACAAAAGGGGTACTGTTGATTGAACACTATTCATTTAAGAAACACAAAATGACTTGATGTTGTTTAAGTTTATGTAGATGACATCATCTTTGGGCCAACTAATTGAAAGCTCTGCAAAGACTTTAAGATGCTGATGAACAATAGATTTGAAATAAAAGCCATGGGGGAACTCAATTTCTTTCTAGGAATTCGAATGAAGCAGGTTAACAATGGCATCTTCATAAACCAGTCAAAGTATGCACAAGACATACTTACTAGATTAAATCTGACTGAGTGCAATATTGCTAAGACACCTATAGCTAGAAACCACTGCCTAGGACCTGACATTGAGGGGGAGTGTGTTGATGAACATGTCTACAGGGATATGATAGGTCTCTTATGTACCTCACAACTAGCAGGCCTGATATCATGTTTGCTACATGTATTTGTGCAAGATATCAAACCAACCCCGAGATGTCAAATCTAGTTGCTATCAAAATAATTCTTAGATATCTCAAGGTGCTCCCAAACTAGGCCTTTCGTATCCAATGAATTTTGACTTAAATCTATATACTTATACAGATAGTGACTATGGTGGCTGTAACATGACTACAAAGTTTACATCATGGGGTTGTCAATTTCTTGGTGGAAGGATAGTCTCTTGGCAATGTAAGAAACAATCTTGTGTGTCTGTATCAACTACTGAACCTAAATACATTATTCCTTCAAGCTGCTGTGCTCAAGTACTTTGAAAATAGAATTAGATGTGTACTATGGATTTGACATCAAAGAGACTCCTATCCACATAGACAAAAATAGTTTTATCTCTATTACAGAGAATCCTGTGTACCAGTCAAAGACAAAACAAATCAATATCGAGTATCATCTGATTAGAGATAATTTTGAAAAGGGATTGATAAAACTAGTCAAGTTTAACACAAATGAACAGTACGTTGATCTGTTTTAAGAGGCTTTTGATTAATAGAGATTAAAGTGTCTTGTGTCAACTAATTTGTATAGATTTTTCTTAAACTAAACTCAAGATTACTTTTTCAAAAATGTGTGTCTTAAGTTGTCTATATCATCACCTATATAAGCCCAATTTACTTTGAAAGATATTTCTTAAAATGATATTACTTAGACTTTTAAAAATGTAAGATATATTTTCTTTCGGAAGATATATTGACTTCAGAAGAAAGTTATATCTTCAAAACTAATAACTACTTACAAAGAAATTTACCTTCAGAAGAAATTCTTCCAAAAGCAATTATGTCTCGGAAGATTCATTTTTGGCAAAAATATTCTAAAGTTTAGTCTCTTCTGAAACCAAGTATATCTCCAAAGCAAAAATACTCTAAGTATTTTTCTTCCAAAACAAATTTTTATTAAACTCCGAATATCTTCCGAAGTCAAATTGGTTTCAGAAGTTTTTCCCTAGACTTCTAAAGACAAATTACCTTCGGAATATTTTAGACTTCAAAGAAAACTACCTTTTCGGGCCATTTTCAGAGGTGGGACTAACGTCTGGATTTTAAAGTTTATCCTTTTGTATTTACTTTGTCTTAGATCCAACCTTATAGATATACCTACAACAGTTACCCCTCTTTCACCTTCTCAAACGACAACATGACACTAAGGAAAGGTTTAAGAGGAGCAAAGGAGGAAAATGGAGAGAAAAAAGCAACTTTATAGCCTAATCGATCATCATAACATGTTGGTAGACCGTGTTACACCCTTGATGGAACATGTGAATAGTGGCGAAGAGGACATAATAGCAAACCGGCAGCAAATAGATTATATGGAGGGTCACTTTAACACAATGAATGTAGTACCAGTAGAAGAAGAGGAACCTGAAGAAGAACCAGAAGAGGAACCCGAGGAGCAACCTGATGATGAACTGGAGAACAATATTGAATTCGTTGACTCTTGTTGATTTCTGTTTCGTTCATTTCATTTGTTTATATGACTTTCATGTATTTTGCACCTAGATAGGAAAGGTTGTTTCCCCTCCGACTGACATATTTGGATTTTGATATTTGATTTAATTGATTGTAGACATATTTAAAGTTTATTTAATAAGAGATTATTATTTGAACATTAAGCTGTGATTGTGCTAAGTTCTTTTAATTACATATACTTAAATGATGTAGATATGTTTTATATTTACTTGTTTTTGTATGTTGTGACTGTTAAAGAATGTCAAGACGTGGAATTGGACGTGGTCATGGCGTTATTAACATGACACCGGTAGAGCTGGCTACACTCATAAATCAGCATGTGCCTGATGTGTTGACCAATCACAACCCAAACCCACAACATTCTCCGATTAGTTAGTATAGTAGTTCATTTTTGACATTAACATTCCGCCAATCCTGTTAATCATAACACTTGATAAAAAATCTGAAGCACTGATCTAAATATGTTGCAGGTTAAGGGTTTTGTTTATAAGTCCTTCATGGACTGCAAACCTAGCCCGTTCACGGGGGCGGAAGCAGCTATAAGTATCTGATATGGTTCGAGAATCTCGAATCAGTGTTCAAGATATGCAATTGCCCGGTGGCAAATCAGGTGAAGTATGCTATGAGCATTTTGTATGGAGTTATCCTATCTAGGCGGAACACTCAAGTGCAAATGTTAAGTGTAGAAATCATCAATCAAACCTCTTGGGATAAGTTCAAGAATGTCATGAAGGAAGAATACTTCTCTTGGGATGAGGTTGAGAAGTTAGAGGCAAAATTCTAGAAGTTGAAGATGTCAGTTTCGAGATCGAGGCATACACTACTTCATCCCACGAGCTTGCCACACTGTTTCCTAACATGATCAACCCTCCCCATATGAGGATCAAGGCATACACTTCTCAACCAGCCATAATCCAGGATACCATCAGATTGGGCTACAAGCTGACTTACAAGGCCGTCACATAGGGAAGTTACCCCCGTGTGGTTCTGCGTCAGCTACCACCGATGGGAACAAAAAATGAAAGTGGGAATCTACCTCCCATAAAAAGAAGGGTACATCTTAGCAATAGACATAACAACCCAAGAAGTTTGACAACTCCTACTTATTCAACCAGTCATCTTCAGCATTTCAGCATAGCATGGTTATAGCGGAATGTTGCCTATGTGAAACAAATGCAATTACCATCATAATGGGTTATGTAATAAGAACAACTATGAGATATGTGGTAAATTTAGCCATGCTACTAAAAACTATCGCGTGAACAGAATAGCCAAGCCACCAACTGAATATGATCAAAAGAGGTGTTATGAGTGTGGTTAGACTAGAATTTCAAGTGGAAGTGCCCAAAACTAAGGAAGAATAATAATTGTGGAAACCATGGTGGCAGTGGTGCTGAGAATAGAAAGGATAGTAGGGGCAATGGAAACAGTTGCGCTAAGGGTACAGCATTTGTCATTGGATCAGGTGAGGCTCGTAATGATCCTTCTACTATAATTAGTAAATTTCCTATCAATGGTTGTTTTGCTTCTGTGCTTTTTGATTCTGTTTCAGATAGAACTTTATTTCTCATAAGTTCAGTAGGTTGCTAGATTCTACTTCCACAGCTTTAGACTCAAACTATATAATAGAAGTAGCCAATGGTAAGATTATAAAAGCTTCTCACATGTACTGTAATGGTAAGATATGACTATCTGGGTATGAATTTGATATTGATCTCATGTCTCTCACCCTCGGTAGCTTTTTTGTTATTGTTGGTATGGATTGGTTGTCTAAGAACCAAGCTGAAATTGATTGCCGAGAAAACTCATTAGACTTCCCCTTCCTAGTGGAGAGGAACTCATAGTTGAAGGTAACAAAAGTGGTGTTGTGATTAGCATCATCTCTTACACGAAAGCCTAGAAATGCCTACGGAAGGGACGTTTGGTGATTTTGTCTTTAGTTACTAAAAATACCACAGTGGAGAAATGGATTGATGATATTTGTATTGTTAAAGAGTTTCCAGTGCTTCTACAGGACTTGCCTAGCCTTCCTACACATAGGCAAGTAGATTTTCATATCGAACTAACATCAGGAGCTGCCCCATTCATCGTGCACCGTATCGATTAGCACCAAACGAATTAGAAGAATTGTCAAAGCAGTTGTAGGAATTGTTAGACAAAGGATTCATACTTCCTAGTTCTTCACCTTAAGTAGAACTTGTGTTATTCATGAATAAGGAAGACAGAACCTTTTGTATGTGTATTAACTATCAAGGATTAGACAAGGTCACAATAAAGAATGGTTACCCTCTCCCTCTTATTGAAGACTTGTTTGATTAACTCCAGGGATCGAGTTACTACTCAAATATTGATTTGAGATCTAGATGTCATCAGGTCATGGTCCGAGAAGAAGAAATATCCAAGAGAGCTTTCCGAACATGATATAGTCATTTTGAGTTAGTAGTAATGCCATTTGGGCTGACAAATGTTGTTGCGGTCTATATGGACCTCATGAACCGTGTCTGTAAACCCTACTTAGACAGTTTGTCATCATCTACATTGATGACATACTGATTTGTTCCAAAAATAGGGATGAACATAAGAAACATCTAAGCCTTTTCTTAGAGCTTCTGAAGACAGAACAACTATATGCCAAGTTTTCCAAGTGTGACTTCTGGATGAGAGAAGTGTAGTTCCCAGGGCATGTAGTTAAGGAGAATCTCATTCACGGTGACCCAACCAAGATTCAAGAAGTCAAGAATTAGCCTGCGTCGATGACGCCTGAAGAAGTGCACTAATTTCTTGGACTAGCAGGCTGTTACCGATGTTTCATAGAAGGTGTTGAATCCGATGAGGCTGGTGCAACCAAAACTACACTTAGAAGATTTTAAGTTCAACTGAGCAAAGGCTTCAGAAGACAAAAATGCACTTCTGAAGCAAAGTTGAAGATCTTCCTAAGCTTAAGGATGAAGAACTTTCAAAGGAAGAACTAAGTCTTCCGAGACTAAGTAGTTCTCATTCCGAAGTACAACACTTGGAAGATTCAAAGACAATGTCTTCTGATGGAAAGAGGTCATGAAGACTTGCTGAAGTCTCAGAAGAAGTTATCTCTTCCAAAGTATAAATGGTTTCGGAAGACTTTATTCTTCCGAATCCATTTTATCTTCGGAAGACCTAACTATGGACTAGTGGACATAAGTATGGTCTGACTGACAAGTCTGATATACTACATGGCATTTTCCTATGCCATGTACTTGACAAACTTTATTCCACTATTCACCTTTTATCAGTTAGTACAATTACCAACTTTAGTAGGTAACAAAAGGTAAGTCATGGACCTGTTATGACTACCTAATCTAGGATAGTATTTTATCTTAGATACCTTACTTCTAGCAATGTAGTATTTGTTTAGATGTATGTTCCAGTGGGTTTTTTAAGCATAACCGACTGTAGATAGTAGTATATATAGTTTCTCAATGTAACTGATTACGCGTGCTTTGCAAGAGTCTTGTAAACACTGAGTTCAGAAGTAATATATACAAGTATCATGAAAAACCATTTCTTGTTTCCATTAACTTAGTATATTATCAAAAACATAGTTTAAGATTCTACTCATCACACAAGTGAAACTTAGTGAGTTTGAGAGAAAATATTGTGTTGAGAGACAAACACCGATCCTGCAATTGGTATTAGAGCATCTAGGCTCTTGATTGTTAGATCTAACCATCCAAAATCACCCTTATTTCCTCATACTCTCTCGTTTTACTCAAATGACCCTCAACCAAAAATATTCTGAGACTAAGATGGGACCCATGACTAAGGCTCCTATTATCACCCCTAATAATTTTAGACGCTGGTGTCAACATATTAAAGGATTCATCAAGTATCAGGACAGCAGGATGTGGAGATCTGTCACTCATGCCCCTTACAAGCCAAAAGTGGCATCATCAACTGATGATGGTCTATGATTGAAAAGGAAATTGAAGACTACTCAGATGAAGACTTCAAAAAGATGGACATCAATAGCAAAGCAATGGCTGTATTACTTACTGCCATACCAAATCCCATAATGGTAGGCTTTGAGCATTGCACTACAGCCAAAGAACTCTTTGATGCTTTGACATTGATATACTTTGGTTCCTTAGAATCCAAAGAGTCCAAGAAGATTTACTAAAGCAGAAGTTTAAAAACTTCATTAAAAATTTTTGGTGAGACCTTAAGCCAACAATACTTCAGATACATGAACTTAATTGCATCTCTTCAGTCTATGGGAGTGACCATTGAGAAAAGAGACATAGTAAGAAAATTCATGAGTGCACTTTCTCATGAATGCACCTTCTATTATGTCTCTGTCAAGAGAACTGAGAACTTGAACACACTCACCATGACTGAGCTATGTGGGATCCTTGATGGATACCATATGGAGATGGAGACTTAGAAGGGCTATCAGATGAATAGAAGCTCAAACCCTCATCTCAACAAGGCCCTACATATTGCTGAAGGGTCAAGAACTCCCTAGCCCTAGATGTACCTGAACAACAATCAACAGCAACTCAAGAGTTTATCAACAATAAACGAAGAGTTAATGTCATAGATAGGCTCATCAATCTAGGAGTAGGCAATAAGGAAATTCTCCTACTCCTACTTGATGAGCTTATAAACTAGAAAAGGCAAACTTGCTGCAAAAGGAGAAAGAGGAAGTAGCAAGGTTGGCCAAAGAGGAGAAGAAGAGGAAAATGATAGAAGAGGCAGAGCAAAAGAAGAGGAAGTAGAGGATAGCCTTCCTATGCAAGAGAGAAGGTGAAAGAGAAGAAGAAGAAGGAAGAGGATGGCATACTTGCGGCTGCCAAGAAGGTGGGAGACAAAGCCTAGATGAAGGCTTATCTTATGGCCCATGACTACGAAGACCATACAACGACATGTCAGTGATATCAAAGCTGATATTCGCTTAGGAAGAAGGAAAGAGGTATATCAAACTCAATAAGTATAGAGGATGGTACCCAAACCTACACCTAAACCACAACCAACAAAACTAGAGCCCACACCTATTCCCTTTCCCATTAAAACTAAACCCATTACTGAGCCTTACATACTTGAACCTACATCATCTGCCTTAACCTTACCCTCATCCGCTACCTCTCAGCAACCACCACCACTACTCATCCTACAACCCAAAACACAACCCAAAACCCAACAATTACCCAATCCATCCTCTAAACCATTCAAACCTCTGACCTGAGCGATATCTCTTGTGAGGAAGGGACCATAACACTAAAATACATTGAAGGTTCTTCCTGTTCCCCCATAAGAGATGTATTCCTAGATCTACCCCGGGGAACTCTAGACCAATCTCTTCAACATTTAGCTACAAAATCAACTTCTATCATTGAAGAAGAGAAAAAACTAAGAAGAAAATTGGTAACCCTACTAGACACCAAGAAAGGGGACAGGCTGCCAAACATTCCCCTAATTCTTAGGAAGAAAATTGTCCAGTGGTGCTTTGATAAACCTTCTCACAACTTTGTTATGGAAAGGTAGAATGGTGAAGTCAACAGGTTAAATGCTCCATCTCTTCTATACTCAAGCAGATTGATATTGCTGAGCTGGTAGAGAAACCATTCTCTAATCCCTCCAACTCCCAACTAGCTGCTCACATAAGAAACCACTTGGATAGCCTTTATCTTGCTGAACTAACCAAAAGGCAAGAACCGAAGAGGAGTTAAAAGTTGAAGAAGGAAGTGAAGTTTTGGTAGCATCAGCCTAGGGGGAGTTTGTTGAATCTAATAAGGCTGGTGCAACCAAAACTACACTTAGAATATTTTGAGTACAACTGAGCAAAAGCTTCGAAAGACAAAGATGCAATTCCAAAGCAAAGTTGAAGACCTTCCAAAGTTTAAGGATGAAGAACTTCCAAAGGAAGAACTAAGTCTTCTCAGACTAAGTAGTTCTCCTTTCGAAGTACAACACTTGGAAGATCCAAAAACAATGTCTTTCGAAGGAAAGAAGTCATGAAGACTTGCTAAAGTTTCAGAAGAAGTTATCTCTTCTGAAGTATAAATGATTTTGGAAGACTTTATTCTTTCAAAGCAATTTTACTTTCAGAAGAACTAACTGTGAATCCAAGGATCTCAATTCAGGAATTATCAGCATTAAAACAAAAACAAGTTAATGATCACGGAATAATCATTAATTGCTTTTTAATTGTGTTAATTGTTAATTGAAGAACACAAACACGATGTCACAGTAAATACGAACACAATAATCGATTCAAAAGTATTTCATTAATTATTGAGTAATGATTACAAAAGAATAATTATAAATACTATGAACATTGATTTCTTCAATCGAATGAATGTTGCTGTTGATGTGACGTCGGTTAGGGTTGCACACTGATGTGATGGTTGGCAGCCGTTATATTACTTAATTGTGTTGTTCATATCCAAAACATATGTGTTTCCTTTTCTTGATGCTTTAAGAAGGATCCATTCTGCTTGAACTGAAAAACCTGGCTTAAGAATATAACAATTAGTGTTATCAAATAATGTTGTATAGTTTTGATCATAAATTTGAGATACACTAAGTAAATTGTACTGCAAATTTTCACAGTAATTCACTTTTTCAAATGTGAGCACACCATTTGTTACCATTCCTTCACCAACTATTTTACCTCCCTTCTTATCCCCACCAAATGCCACATATGAGGCATGTTTATGTTTGAAGTCATGGAGAAGAGAACAGTTTCCTGTCATATGTCTGGAACAACCACTATCAACATACCACTTGTTGTCAGCTCTCCATGATTGTTCCTGTACAAAATAAGAGATCAATTAGAATTCACAACCCAAGCCTTAATTGTATTGGGTTTGCGAGACGTGTCTCCAATAGTTACTCCTTCATGAATTAATCTTGAAGTTTTAGTATTAATTGATTCTTTGTGATTTGATGGTGGTGAGGATGGTTCTGTTAAAGATGAGTCAGATTTTTGGATGTCTTCTTTCTTGTCTGATTCTATCTTCATCTTGTCTTTCTTTGGTTGATATTTTAATTTTGAGGTTGATCCTGAATTTCTAAAAGTTATATCATCTTTCAATTTTGATTGAGGCACAGGAGTTCCTTTTTCAAAATTATCAAAGAAATCATCATTCACTTCAGTCTTCTTGTCTGACAGATCCACCTTTTTGTGAGGTGTTTTAGACTGAATTGATATTCTTTTCTTCAAAGACTTATCCGCAGCAGAAGATTTTTGCTTTGATTTTTGTTGGTCTTTCTTGAACTTTGATTCTTTGTCACTTTCAGATGATTAAGAATCTGATTCAGACATTTCAGCATTTGACTTCTTTGTGCTTTTTGTCTTATTCTTCTTGTTGAAATAACATTCCTGAGTTGAATGATTATTTTTGTTGCATATTGCACAATGTTTATTGAAGTAGCAATCAGAAGTCATGTGATTGTTCATATTATATATGGAACAGTAGCTGTTGAAATAGCAGTCATTTGTATTATGATTTTTCATATCACACCATTTGTAGTATTTTTCTTCTGAATTGTCTTCAGATTTAGACTTCTTTTTCTTGTTCAACTTGTGGGGCTTCAACTCCTTTCCCAATGGATCACTTGATTTTTTCTTGCTTTTGCTAGGAACACCATCAACTGATACTTGTTTGAATTTAGTTGACCTTTGTTCCTTGAGATCCAACATTTTCTGAGCATGTTTGTTGGCAGTCCTTTTTGATACTTCATCCGAAGATTCGGCTTTAGTCTTCCGCAGCTGTTCCACGGATTCAGCAGATTTTGCCTTCTGTAGATCTTCAACTGAAGAAATTTTCTTTTATTTAGTTGATCCTTGTTTCTTCTTACCTTTATCTGAATGGGATAAAGGTACCTCCTTACTTAATCCTCAGTTATCTACTTCCTTTGATGATGAACTTTTGTGAAGATTCAGTTCTTGAAGTCCTTCATTTAGTTCAGCAGTCCTCTTACAGATAGTCTTCAGTATGTTTCTTTACTTTGGAGGATATTGCAGCTTTGATTCTTCAAGTACTTTTGGAAGACCAGTTTCAACATGAACATTCTTACCAATGTTCAGTTGATCAACATCATGTTCATCAGAATCATCCAAGTCATCACATTTATCATAATCAAATTTTGAGTCATTGTGTTTTAAAGATTTTGATTTAAAAGACTCAGTTTCACTCACCTCAGCTTCATTGTTAATGTTTATTTGATTTGTTTTTATGTCAATCTTGGTGCTGGGCACAAAATGATTTGACAGTGTGTTTGTCATTGTTTCAGGTAGAGTTGTGTAATTATCATTTATAGGTGGTGCAACAGCATTATAACCCAACCCATACCTATTCTTTGATTCAATATGTTAGTTTAACAGCTTCTCATATTGTTGAGATGAAAGTTGAAACTTCTGAAGTTTCACTTCAGTTGATGCATGATCAGCCATGGATTTGGTTAAGGAAGTGGTCAGATGCTCAACTTGGGCTCTAAGGCTGTAGTTTTCAGAAACAAATTTTTCTAAATCCTTTTGCAAAGAATTAATTTTGATTTGATATAATTTATGTTCTCTTACATGTGATTCATTTAAAATCATAGTTTCTTTTACTTTATCAGCCAACTGTTGAGCATGACCTCTATACCGTTCGACTTCCTCAACACATGATAATGAACACAATCTTTCTCTTACCTCTCTGGCCATTGGTGGAACTTTATTTTCCATGTTAGCCATCAAAGCTTGATTCTCTTCTAAGACTTCCTTTTCATACATACTCCAGTCACAAGTTCCATCTTGAAGTATGATCAGCCCTGACTCCTTTGAGTTACTAGGTCCTGCTGAATCATTTATGGCTGGTGGGGAGGTATTGGTCAGCTAAGGTTGTCTGTGCAGAGATCTTTAAGAGTTTAATTGTTGATGAGATTGACTCTGATGTTGCTGATGCTGCTGATGTGGTCTCATCTCCAGAGGTGATTGTTGATTGCATTCTCTAGAAAAATGTCCATAGAGATTGCACTTGAAGCATCTTACCTTCAACTTGTCAACACCAATCTTTGATGTTTTGCTTGCTGCAGCCATGTTCTTGTTTCTCCTGAGATATTGCTTAGCTCTGTAAGCAATCATTGCCATCTGCCATTGTAAATCCATCTCTTCCACTACATCAGGATGTAGTTCTTCCAAGTCTTGCTGGAAGATATTTGCTGAATTTAGAGAGCTTCCCAGGTATGCTTGAAAACTAGAACTAAAAGCTGCAAATGCTGCTTTTTGTTCTTCAGAATCCAATATCACAGTGATTGGTTTTGACTGATTGTTTTGTTGTGAAGATTTTGCTGTTGTTGTAGTTGTATCTCTTCTGTCAGCAGGTCTTCCTTTATTCTTTTGATTTTTGCTTTGAGTTGAGTTCTTTAAAGGTTTAGAAGCATAGAAACTGACTTCCTCTTCATCATCACTCAAAACACAAGAGTTATCACTATCATTGTTTGAAATAAATGCACTTCCATCATTTTTTGTTTCTTTGATGTGATAAGGTGAGACATGAGTTCTCGTACTCTTGTTTCTTGATTGTTCATCCATTTCAAGAGCCTCTACTTTAGCAACCAGTGTGTCTAGACCAGTTGTCTTAAGATCTATAGTGTTCCTGAACATGGACACAGTCTGCTTCCAACTTTCAGGCAAAGTATGGAGCATCTTCTTGTTTAGTTCCTCAGTAGTATAATTCAACTCCAAGATATTCATCTCAGTAACAAGTTGCATGAATCTGTGGAGTTGTTGAGGAATTGATTCATCCTTAATATGATGAAAGGTTTCATATTGTGATCTAAGGGTGTCTTTCCTGATACTTCTGATCTCATCACTCCCTTCACAGAGTGTATGAAGTATCTTCCACAAGAAATTTGTTGTTTTGTAGTTCTCACACCTGATCAATATCTCTTCAGGCAAAGCTATACTAAGCAAACTGTATGCTTTAATATCAACTTTAACTTTTTGACATCATCAGGTGACAGGTCTTTTGTGCTGATTGGTTGATTCTTAACATTATAAGCCGGCCCAAGAGTGGGTGGAATATAAGGACCTTCATTGATAGACTCCCACAAGTCAAAATCAGTGTAGATCACATGATTCCTGAACTTGATTTTCCAGTATTTAAAATCAGCTTTTGTTTCTAACTTTGGTGGTTGATATGATCCACCAAAAGTACTCATATTTTTTAGTTAAATGTTATGAATTTGACTCTGAATGTTAACGTAGACAAATCTATCAAAGACTTAGATCTAGTATTCAATTGATGTGAATATAGATCTAAATCAATCAAGCAATGAGATAATGCTTGTTGAATGATAAGTCACTGAATTAATTGTTTAAAAGACAATTAAACAATTTTAATACTGATAGATCAATTGATCTAAATCAATGAGCACTTGGCTCTGATACCACCTGTGAATCCAAGGATCTCAATTCAGGAATTATCAGTATTAAAACAAAAACAAGTTAATGATCACGGAATAATCATTAATTGTTGTTTAATTATGTTAATTGTTAATTAAAGAACACAAACACGATGTCACAGTAAATACGAACACAATAATTGATTCAAAAGTATTTCATTAATTATTGAGTAATGATTACAAAAGAATAATTATAAATACTATGAACATTGATTTCTTCAATCGAATGAATGTTGCTGTTGATGTGACGGTGGCTAGGGTTGCACACTGATGTGATGGTTGGTAGTCGTAATATTGCTTAATTGTGTTCATAAGATGTGAAACCTAGGACTCATATTTATAGGCACTTTGAGTCAGTTAAGGAAACACCGGATCTCTTGGGATTTGATGTTGTTGACTTGTTGAGATTGAAATCATACAAGTGTTGTGGACTTCCGCATGAGTCTTATCTTCCGCAGGAGTCTTGTCTTCCGCAGGAGTCTTGTTCTTCCGTAGGAAACTTGTCTTCCGTAGAAGTCTTCACTTCGTCCAGTCCTTATCTTCCGTAGGAATCAAGTAATCCTTGGGTGGTGATGTTCATCCGCAAACAATCTTTGAACGCCTGGTATTGTAACAAACATATCTACGGAAGAACACAAATTTTCATCCGTAGATGTTTCTTACACTTGGCCGATTTCAAAAATCAACCAAGTATAATGTTTTGCTTGTCATCATACAAAAAGCAACACATATATATGGGTTAACCTATATACTCAATGCATATATATATACTGATAATTAGATACAATCATTTATTACAAGAATTGATTAAAGTTGTAAGCCTATACAAAATGATCTAGACCTATTCTTTCTAGATCTAACACTAACTATGGACCAGTGGACAAAAATATGGTCTTACTGTCATGTCTGATATACTGCATAGCATTGTCCCACGCCCATGTAGTTGACCATACTTTATTCCACTGTTCACCTTTTATCAGTTAGTACACTTACCAACTTTAGTAGGTAACAAAAGGTAAGTCATGGACCTGTCATGACTACCTAATCTATTATTGTATTTTATCTTAGATACCTTACTTCTAGCAATGTAGTATTTGTTAAGATGTAAGTTTCTAGCTGGTTTTCTAAGTATAACCGGTTGTAGATAGTAGTATATATAGTTTCTCAATGTAACTCATTATGCATGCTTTGTAAGAGTCTTGTGAACATTGAGTTGAGAAGTAATATATACAAGTATCTTGAAAAACGATTTCTTGTGTTCATTAGCTAAGTATATTATCATCAACTTAGTTTGAAATTCTGCATCATCACACGAGTGAAACTTAGTGAGTTTGAGAAAAAATATTGTATTGAGAGACAAATACCGATCGTGCCGAAAGATTCACGAAAATTGCACAACCTCTGTCTTCCCTAACTCAAAAAGGAACTATTTACAAGTATGGCAGTAATGAAGAAGCGGCCTTCCAAGCGCTTAAAGACAAGCTATGAAGTGCACCGATCTTAGCGTTGTAAGAGAGAACAGCTGATTTAATGGTGTATTAAGACTCATGAATTCAAGGTTTTTGTTGTGTATTGATGCAACGTGAGAAAGTGATAGCTTATGCATCAAGACAACTTAAGGTGCATGAGAAGATTTATACAACTCATGATTTGGAGTTAGTAGCTATAGTATTAAAACTCAAGATCTGGAGACATTATTAGTATGGAACCAAGTGCACAATTTTCATTTACCACAAGAGCTTTCAACACATGTATGAATAGAACGAGTTGAATATGAGACAATGACAATGGTTGGAATTATTGAATGATTTTAATTTTCCCATCAAGTATCATTCGGGCAAGGCTAATGTTGTAGCCAATGCCCTTAGTCATAATGAAACCCTGAAACCTCATCGTGTCTGTCCATTGCAGTTCACTATTCATTCAGATTTACCATTACAGATTAAGAATGCTCAGGTTGAGGCACTTTAAGAACATAACATAAAGTCAGAATCTCTTAGACTGGGAAATCATTTCAGGAAAAATCAGGTGGACTCTGTTTTTATGAAGATCAGGTATGAATTTTATTGTTCCAGAATCTTATGGAATTGATAATGGATGAAGCATATAATCTTGTTATTCAGTACGTATTGGATCTGACAAGATGTACCAACATATAAAGGTCCTTTACTAGTGGCCTAACATGAATGCTGAAATTGCCACCTACGTGTCAAAGTGTCTGACATGTTCAAAGGTTAAGGTGGAATATCATAAACCTTCAGGGCTAGTTCAATAATCAGAGATACCGATGTCGAAACGGGAAAACATCTCTATGATTTTGTTACTAATTTACCTAGATCGCAAGCTAGAAATGATACTATCTAGTTGATAGTGGATCGTTTAACCAAATCAGTAAATTTCCTGGCAACTCGTGAGAACTTTAAGATGGATAAACTGGCATAGATTTACATGAATGAACTTATGTCTCGGCATGGCGTGCCACTTTTGATCAGCTCTGATCAGGATGCACGATTCTGTAACGCTCGGATATTTTCTTTGAAGCCGACGAAAGAAGAAAAGAAATAGAGCCCAAAGTCGAGGGACCAAAAGTGCCAAAATGGGAGAAAGTTTGGAAGGGTGGGGGATTAAGAGGGGAGGGTAGCCCACACCCTCCCCCACACTCACAAAATTCAGCCAAAGAGAAGAGAGAGGGAGAAAAGGAAGAAAATATTGGTTCGGGTGGATTCGAGCGCGAAAATCATCGTGTAGCGGGTCAAATCGAAGCTCTACTTCTTGGTGTTGTTTGTGTGAGTTCTAGGACCCCTCTTTTACACTTTTTTGAATGATTTTGGGGCTGGAACACATCTAAAAATTGTTTTTGGGTATTTTGGGTGTAAACCCGTTTGTGTATGTATGTGTATGTGTATGATTCGTTTGGGTCTTGGTTTCGGGCTTGGTTGTGCTTGAATGGTGTCGTGGTATGCTTCCCTAAGGCTTAGAATAGCTTATTTGAGCTTAAAAGAGATTTGGAAGAGTTTGGAGGTCGAACTTGGCAGCTGCAGTTTGGGATGAACTGCATTCTACACCCAGCTAGGGCTATGCGACTGGAGGTCCATGCGTCCGAATGGCATGCAACTGGGTCCATACGCACGAAAGGAGTGCGGCTGAGGTTCATTCGCATGAAAGTAATACGACTGAATGAGATGCGGATGAAGTTCATGCGACTGAATGAAATGCGAATGAAGGTCATGCGACTGGAATCCATACGCCTGTGAGTCGTGCGATTGAGGTTCATACGCATGAAAGGTGTGCGAATGAGGGTCATACGCATGAAGGTCATGCAACTGAGGTCCATACGCCCGGATGTCATGCGATTGAGGTTCATTCGCACGGGAAGCATGCGAGTGGAGTCTATGTGACTGGAGTTCCATTTGCGTGAGTGTTCTCATACGTATGGAAGACCATGCGACCGAATAGGATCCAGACCCCCGAATGACCATAGTATTGTCTGACTTTCGGGAAAGTGCGGACGTAGGCTCAGACCTTTAGGGTTGTAGATGATGTGATGGGCATGGATGATGTAAGATGATTTGTGATGATGAGCTGATGATAATGGTGATGCGATGCATGATAATGTGTGATGCTGTATGTTTTTATATAATGTGATGCGCGTGATTCGTGTGATTGTGCATGTTGTATGTTATGCATGATGCATGTTATGGGTGTGCGATGTTGCCTTGTGTGATTGATGTTGTATGTTGTTATGTTCCTTATTATTATGTATGATTGTCTTCCCGTGGTTATGATGAACATTAATGAATGTAATGAAAGTATTATGTAACGTAAAGCGGAAGATAATAAAAAGATGAACGTAATGACAGAATGCATGTGTTAATGAATGAATGAAAGTAAGAAAGGCTTGAAAGCAAATGTATGAGGTGAGCGGCCCTGTTGTCGCAACAGACTCGAAAGGGGTCCTTGTCGCGTACTCCGGTACTGTGTCAGTCTTCAGACATGAGTCGGGGATTTGGTTACAGGCCCCGGCACAGTATCCGTCTTCGGACATGAGTCGGGGTATTGCATGAGACAGGATCCAGTTAAATGAGAAGTGGATCGCGTACTCTGGTACTGTGTCAGTCTTCGAACATGAGTCGGGGGTTTGGTTACAGGCCTCGGCACAGTATCAGTCTTCGAATATGAGTCGGGGGTATTGCATGAGACGAGATAATGAGGTAAGCAGCTTTGTGTTGCAACAGACTCGGATAGAGTTCAATCCAGGTGATTGACTCGAATGGGATCTTTGTCGCGTATCCCAGTCCTGCGTCAATCTTCGGACGTGAGTCGGGGGTTTGTGTACAGACCCCGGCACAGCATCAGCTTTCGAGCATGAGTCGGGGATATTGCATGAGACAAGATTTGAGTAATGAAGAGTAATGAGCGAGGAAATGAACGAATGAATGAATGATGATGAAGATAATAATAATAATTATTATCAGTATGTATGTATGATGTATGTCAACTGACGAATGTAAAGTACGACAAAAGAGTAAGAGAAAAGAAAGTAAAAGACAGTGAAAAGTATATACGAAAGTATGAATGAGAAATATAATTATGAAAGAATGAATGTATGAAATGAATGAATGAGAAATGAATGATAATGATGTACGTGGAATGAACAAAATTTAACAAACGAATGGTAAAGATAATAATGATATTATCTATGTGTACGTACGATGTGTGATCACGTTCTAACGTATAGTATGATTTGGAAGGAAGTAAAGAATGTTTTAAATCGAAAGAAAAGTATGTTTTATTAAAACTAGAACTCACTCAACAACGCTGACTTTAATGTGTTTCCAGATGGCATGTATGTTGCTGAGGATGGCACGGGGCGACTACTCAGCTCTTTTGGGATGGCATCCATTCATATAATGCTTTTGTGATGTAATGCAACAATGTATTTTGTAATTCGTTAACGACGTATTGTTTTGCAAAAGCTATTATGTTTAAATGAAATGTATGTTTAAATGTTTTCGCTGCATGATTTTAGTAAAGCTATATAAATACATGTTTTATGAGCCAAGAATGACCAGCTGTAAGCGTCCCGGGAACGGGTCCTTACAAGTTGGTATCAGAGCTAAAGTTTAAGTGAAATGGGTAAATTTTCAAAATAAACCTTAACTGAAACTGAGAATGGGACGGAAAGGGAAGGGATGCCAGTCTGAGTAGCTGCGTGCCATCAGGTATTTTCTTAATGTTAACCGATATTATGTGCGCATGTGATGTGGTTTATTTGTTGCTAGTAGATTTAGATACTAATGTAGTTAGGACAGGTAATGCTCGGGGTATGAAGAGTAAAGTAAGTGGCTAATCACAACTAGCCACTGTAATTAGGGACTTACTATGCTTGACATGAACTGAGCTGTTCCCTTGAATGACCATGTTGGTGTTTGAATCTTTTAGTGTGTGTTAGAGGATGGCCGGTGGTAGATCATCTAAAGCTTCGTGAGGCAGAGTACGTGGAGGGCGTGGTGCTGAACCCCGGGCCACAAGGGGAAAGTCCAGGGTTGAAAAGGTGGTTCCGGAAGAACCCGAGACCCCTTATCCGGATGGTGGAGATGAGAGCGCCAATTTTAGAGCCTCAGTAAAGGAAGCTGTTGTGGAAGAAGTTCATCAGGTCATGCACACGATCTTACCGTCTGTGGTGACCGAAGTGATAAATGTTGTACGAGAAGGAGAACAGAAATAGAGGAACCGGTCCTCGGGAGGTCGGGAGCAACCGGAGACTGAGACCATTCCCTCCGATAACGAGGAGGAGGAGGAAGAGCCTGTGCAGGAGCTGGTACGAGGCTGTAACTACGGGGCATTTCAAAGGTGTAAGCCCCCTACCTTTGATGGAAATGGCACTGCTGCTGCTGCTCACCGATGGGTGATGGAAATGGAAGCTATTTTGAATATCAGCGAGTGCCGAGAAGACCAGAAGGTGAAATTTGTTGCCTACTCATTTGTGGACTCAGCTTTGTGTTAGTGGGACAATATAGTCCAAGCCGAGGGTACTCGGGCAATTGGGAGAATGAGATGGTCAGAGCTGAAGAAGTTGGTTATTGAGGAGTTCTGTCCTCACCGGGAGATGGAAAAGGTTGAGATGGAGTTCCTGCAACTGGAGGCGGGAACCATGACACATCAGCAGTACACCACGAAGTTCAACGAAATGGCACGTCTGGTGCCGGATCAGGTGACGCCTCTGTCATGGAAGATTAAGAGGTACATTCAGGGTTTGCAAGGGGATATTCGCAGGTACATGATCGCTACCCGACCAAGCACGTTTAGGTCAGGGGTGGACTTGGTAGGGAGGATATATGATGAGTGGGCTATAGTAGTGGTGGATGAAGGTAGTAAGAAGGGTGGTGGTGATCGAAACTGGAGTGGGAAGAGGTTTGATCGGGGTGATGCCTTGACGGGTAACAAGAAGACGGGGAGTGAAGGACCAAGGGCGAGCGCCAGGGCATTCACCATGACACAGGAGGAAGCTAGGACAGACCCTGATGTTGTGTCCGGTACGTTTCTAGTGAACCAAACTTTAGCTTCTATGTTGTTCGATTCTGGTGCTAGTAAGAGTTTTATTTCTGCTGCTTTCTGTACTAAGCTGTCGGTTAGTAGTAGACGTGTGGATGCGCCCTTTGATGTAGAAACTGCCATAGGTAAGTCTAACAGGATTTCTGAGATGATAGAGGACTGTGATGTGGAACTAGATGGTCATAAGTTTCCTGTTAGATCGTTTATGATGACCTTAGATGGTTTTGATTTGGTTCTTGGGATGAATTGGTTGGCGGACTTCGAGGCGAGCATTGTGTGTCGCCAGAAGATGATTCGTTTGACAGCGCCTGACGGGAGTGTGATAATTGTTTTATGGGGATCGAGTCATGACGATCCCGAGACTAATCTCAATGGCGGTGGCGGGAAAGTGTATGAGGCGTGGATGTAGCGCCTACTTGACTTATGTGAAGGATGTGGATTCGCCAACACCACAACTATCTGATGTTCCGGTCGTGTGTGACTTTCCCGATGTGTTTCCTGAACACTTGTCAGGAGTGTCACCTGAACGAGAGATCGAGTTTCAGATCGATTCGATACCATGTGCCTAACCTGTTGCCAAGGCTCCGTATCAGTTGGCTCCGACTGAGATGAAAGAGTTGATGGAGCAATTGCAGAATCGGCTTGATAAGAGGTTTATTAGACCAAATATCTCTCCTTAGGGTCTCCGGTTTTATTCGCGAAGAAGAAGGACGGTAGTATGCGGATGTGTATTGACTACCGGGAGTTGAACAAGTTAACGGTGAAGAATCGGTACCCGTTACCGAGGATCGATGATCTGTTTGATCAGCTTCAAGGTGCTAGTTGGTTTTCAAGGACAGATCTTCAATCTGCCTACCATCAGCTAAAGGTGAAGGAGCAGGATATTCCTAAAACAGCTTTTCACACGCGTTATGGTCATTATGAGTTCCCCATTATGTCTTTTGGTTTGACCAACGCGCCAGCTGCTTTTATGGACTTGATGAATTGAGTGTATTGGCCGATGTTGGATAAATCAGTGATTGTGTTTATTGATGATATCCTGATTTATTCGAAGAGCGAGATAGAGCATGCCGGTCATATCCGGGAGGTGTTGGAGATGTTAAGAAGGGAGAAGTTGTATGCCAAGTTCTCCAAGTGCGCATTTTGGTTGCGCGAGGTTCAATTCTTGGGTCACGTAATGAATCCAGTGGGGATTATGGTGGATCCAGCAAAGGTGGAAGCGGTGATGCAATGGAAGTCTCCAAGGACGCCATCCGAGATCCGTAGTTGCTTGGGTTTGGCGGGCTACTACCGAAGGTTTATTCAAGACTTCTCTAAGATCACTTCTCCACTAACCAAGTTGACCCGAAATGATGTAAAGTTTGTGTGGGATCAAGCTCTGGAGAAGGCATTTGGGGAATTAAAGGCGAGGATGACTCAAGCTCCTGTATTGTCATTACCCGATGAAAGTGAAGATCTGGTGGTTTATTCTGATGCTTCATACTCGAGGTTAGGGTGTGTGTTAATGCAGAGAGGAAAGGTTATAGCTTACGCTTCCTGACAGTTGAAGGTTCATGAGGTTAACTATCCCACTCATGATTTAGAGCTAGCAGCAATGGTCTTTGCGTTAAAGATTTGGAGGCACTACCTGTATGGGACGAAGTGCACCATATTCACTGACCACAAGAGTTTGAAGTACTTCTTTGAGCAAAAAGATTTGAATATGAGGCAAAGAAGAAGGTTGGAGCTAATAAAAGATTATAAATGTGAGATCCACCATCATCCGGGCAAAGCCAACATCATGGCGGATGCCCTTAGCCGAAAGGAAAGGCCCGAGCCGATTCAGGTGAAGGCGTACCAGCTGATTATGACCTCCTATGTGATGAAACAAGTCAAGGAGTTTCAAGATGAGGTATTGAAAGAAGATCATCTTAACTCTGAAAGAATGAGAGGTCTGGTTGCGAAATTGGGTGAAAACACACTTGGTGTTAAAACCCGATTTGGGCGAATGTGAATTCCTCATCTTGGGGATCTACGGGTGAAGATTATGGATGAAGCTCATAAGACTCGTTATTCTATTTATCCCGGTGCTACAAAGATGTACCAAGACATGAAGAAAGATTATTGGTGGTCCGGTATGAAGCTTGACGTAGTGGAGTATGTGAGTAAGTGCCTTACTTGCTTGCAAGTGAAGGTCGAGCATCAAAAGCCGTATGGGAAGATCCAACCTTAGGATATACTGGAATGGAAGTGGGAGCACATCACCATGGATTACATTAAGAAGTTGTCGCGTACTCCGAAAGGGTATGATGCTATATGGGTGATTGTTAACCGCTTGACAAAGAGTGCTCACTTCCTACCGATCCGCGAGACATATTCAACTGAGAGGTTGGCTGATCTGTTCATCTAGGAAATTGTAACTAGTCATGGTGTGCCGGTGTCTATTGTGTCAGATCGTGACACGCGGTTCACATCCAAATTTTGGAAGAAATTCTACGATGCGATAGGGATGAGGTTACACAATAGCACGGCTTATCATCCCTAGACTGATGGTTAGTCAGAAAGGTCCATTCAGACGTTGGAGGATATGCTTCAGGCATGTGCTATTGATTTCGGGGGAAGTTGGGATGACCACTCACCGTTAGCTGAGTTCTCATACAATAACAGTTATCATGCCAGCATTGGTATGCCACCTTATGAGATGGTATACGGTTAGAGATTTTGAACACTCGTTTGTTGGCGTGATATTGGCCATAAAAAGTTAGGGAGCATTGAGGTGATTGAGGCTACAACTGAAAAGCTTGTAAGGATCAAAGCCTTCATGAAGGCAGCCAAAGATAGACAGAAGTCATATGCTGATAAACGAAGCAGACTGATTGAGTTCCAGGTGGGTGACCGGGTTATGTTGAAGGTCTCACCTTGGAAGGGTATCATTCGTTTCCGAAAGCGGGGCAAGTTGACCCCAAGATACATAGGCCCTTTCTGAATCATTGCGCGAGTAGGAGAGGTGGCCTATAGATTGGAGTTACCAGATGAGTTAAGTGGAATTCACCCGACATTCCACGTGTCTCATCTAAGGAAGTGCTTGGCAGATGAAGACATGATTGTACCACTGGAAGATATCGAGGTAGATGAATGGTTCAATTATGTGGAGCAACCAGTGGCAATCATTGACCGTAAAGAGAAGAGGTTGAGGAATAAAGTGGTCCCACTTGTGCGTGTACAGTGGAAGCACAGAAAGGGATCTGAGTCTACGTGGGAGACTAAAGAAGAGATGTGACAGCATTACCCACGTTTATTCAAGGAATAACAAGTTTCAGGGACGAAACGTATATAAGGAATGCCAGGATATTTTCTTTGAAGCTGACGAAAGAAGAAAAGAAATAGAGCCCAAAGTCGAGGGACCAAACATTCCAAAACTGGAGAAAGTTTGGAAGAGTGGGGGATTAAGAGGGGAGGGCTGCCCACACCCTCCCCCACACTCACAAAATTCAGCCAAAGAAAAGAGAGAGGGAGAAAAGGGAGAACAAGGTTTGTTCGGGTGGATTCGAGCGTAAAAATCATCATGTAGTGGGTCAAATCGAAGATCTATTTCTTGGTGTTGTTTGTGTGAGTTCTAGGACCCCTCTTTTACACGTTTTCAAATGATTTTGGGGCTGGAACACATCTGAAAAACATTTTTGGGTATTTTGGGTGTAAACCCGTTTGTGTGTGTATGTGTATGTGTATGATTCGTTTGGGTCTTGATTTCGGGCTTGGTTGTGCTTGACTGGTGTCGTGGTATGCTTCCCTAAGGTTTAGAATGGCTGATTTGAGCTTAAAAGTGGTTTGGAAGAGTTTGGAGGTCGAACTTGGCAGCTGCAGTTCGGGATGAACTGCATTCTGCACCCAGCTAGGGCTATGCGACTGGAGGTCCATGCGTCCGAATGGCATGCGACTGGGTCCATACGCACGAAAGGAGTGCGGCTGAGGTTCATTCACATGAAAGTAATGTGATTGAATGAGATGCGGATGAAGGTCATGTGACTGAATGAAATGCGGATGAAGGTCATGCGACTGAAGGTCATGCGACTGGAGTCCATACGCCTGTGAGTCGTGCGATTGAGATTCATAAGCACAAAAGGTGTGCGACTGAGGGCCATACGCATGAAGGTCATACGACTGAGGTCCATACGCCGGATGTCATGCGACTGAGTTTCATTCGCATGGGAAGCATGCGATTGGAGTCTATGCGACTGGAGGTTCATTTGCCTGAGTGTTCTCATACGCATTGAAGACCATGCGACCGAATAGGGTCCATACTTCCGACTGACCATAGTATTGTCTAACTTTCGGGAAAGTGCGGACGTAGGCTCGGACCTTTGGGGTTGTAGATGATGTGATGGGCATGGATGATGTATGATGATTTATGATGATGAGCTGATGATGATGGTGATGCGACGCATGATAATGTGTGATGCCGTATGGTTTTATATGATGTGATGCGCATGATTCGTGTGATTGTGCATGTTGTATGTTATGCATGATGTATGTTATGGGTGTGCGATGTTGCCTTGTGTGATTGATGTTATATGTTGTTATGTTCCTTATTATTATGTATGATTGTCTTCTCGTGGTTGCGATGAACATTAATGAATGTAATAAAAGTATTATGTAACGTAAAGTGGAAGATAATGAAAAGAGGAACGTAATGAAAGAATGCATGTGTTAATGAATGAATGAAAGTAAGAAAGGCTTGCAAGCAAATGTAAGAGGTGAGCGACCCTGTTGTCGCAACAGACTCAAAAGGGGTCCTTGTCGCGTACTCTGTTACTGTGTCAGTCTTCGGACATGAGTCGGGGGTTTGGTTACAGGCCCCGGCACAGTATCAGTCTTCGGACATGAGTCGGGGGTATTGTATGAGACAGGATCCAGTTAAATGAGAAGTGGATCTTATACTCCGGTACTGTGTCAGTCTTCGAACATGAGTTGGGGGTTTGGTTACAGGCCCCGGCATAGTATCAGTCTTCGGACATGAGTCGGGGGTATTGCATGAGACGAGATAATGAAGTGAGAAACTTAGTGTTGCAACAGACTTGGATAGAGTTCAATCCAGGTGATTGACTCGAATGGGATCTTTGTCGCGTATCCCAGTGTTGTGCCAGTCTTCGGATATGAGTCCGGGGTTTATGTACAGACCCCGGCATAGCATCAGCTTTTGAGCATGAGTCGGGGATATTGCATGAGACAAGATTCGAGCAATGAAGAGTAATGACCGAGGAAATGAATGAATGAACGAATGATGATGAAGATAATAATAATTATTATTATCAGTATGTATGTATGATGTATGTCTACTGACGAATGTAAAGTACGAGTAAAGAGTAAGAGAAAAGAAAGTAAAAGACAGTGAAAAGTATATACAAAAGTATGAATGAGAAAGATAATTATGAAAGAACGAATGTATGAAATGAACGAATGAGAAATGAATGATAATGATGTATATTGAATGAACGAATGTTAATGAACGAATGATGAAGATAATAATGATATTATCTATGCGTACGTACGATGTGTGATCACGTTCTAAAGTATAGTATGATTTGAAAGGAAGTAAAGAACGTTTTAAATCAAAAGAAAAGTGTGTTTTATTAAAACTAGAACGCACTCAGCAACGCTGACTTTGATGTGTTTCCAGTTGGCAGGTATGTTGCTGAGGATGGCATGGGGCGACTACTTAGCTCTTTTGGGATGGCATCCATTCATATAATGCTTTTGTGATGTAATGCGACAATGTATTTTGTAATTCATTAACGACGTATTGTTTTGAAAAAGCTATTATGTTTAAATGAAATGTATGTTTAAATGTTTTCGCTACATGATTTTAGTAAAGCTATTTTAATACATGTTTTATGAGCCATGAATGACCAGCTGTCAGCGTCCCGGGAATAGGGCCTTACAGATTCAGTTTGCATTTCTAGCAGTCACTGTAGAAATCTCTTGTAATCGTTTGGATATGAGTACGGCTTATCATCTAAAGACAGATGGTTGAGACAGAATGCACGATTCAAACCCTAGAAGATATGCTCAGGGTGTGCGTTATAGACTTTTGGAACAGTTAGGAAACCCATTTGCCTTTGGTTTATTTCTCAAATAACAATAGTTAACTGCAAGTATCAAAGCTGCACCGTTTGAAGCACTTTAGAGTAGAAAGTACAGATCACCTCTCTGTTGGACAAAAGTCAGTGATAGTCAACTAAGAGGTCATGAACTTGTTCATGAAACCATAGGGAAAATTGTTTAGATTCGTAATTGTATGGTTGAAGCTCAGGATCGTCAAAAGAGCTACACCGATCAAAGGAGAAAGCCTCTAGAATTTCAAGTTGATTATAGAGTATTGTTGAAAGTTTCATCTTAGAAGGGTATGATACGATTTGGGAAGCGTGGTAAACTGAACCCTAGATACATTGAACAGTTTGAGATAATCAAAAAAATCAGTCAAGTAGCTTATCAATTGGTTTTTCCTGAGGAACTCGATGGTATTCATAACGTGTCCATGTTTCAAACCTGAAGAAATGGCTAGCTGATGAATGACATATTGTTCCACTAGACGAACTAGAGATCGATGAACAGCTACGTTTCATTGAGGAACCAGTCGAGGTTATGGATTGAGAAGTCAAGGTTTTAAAACATAGCAAAATTCTTTTGTACGTGTCAGATGGAATTCTAAGTGTGGAACAAAGTTTAACTGGGGATGTGAAGATTAAATGAATAAGAAGTACCCGTAATTGTTCAAAGATCAGGCATCCACTTCCTAAGGTATTCTCTTAAGGTACCTTTTCTCTAAAATTTTGAAGCAAATTCCATTTAACAAGGGGATGATGTCATAACTCTCACGAAACTCTCGTAATTATTTCCTTTGGGTTTATTTCAAATTTCTTAGAAACCCTCTTCTATGTTCATTATAGATCGTTGACCCTGGTAATCTAATTTTTTAGATGAAAATTCTTTCAATAAGAGGATGATATGACACACTGTGTCTTCATGTTAACATATAAAACACAAACTTTCTTTATTCGGATAGTTTTTGTTGTTTCATTAACAATTTCTCTAAAAATTATTAAATTAACCTATCCTACATTACTAGTTAAACTCGAAATAATAAAAAAGTCATTTAAAATAATAATAATAATACAAAAATAAACCCCTACCCCTTATAACCAACCTCCTCATCGGTGTCTTTAAGCCAATAGCATGCACCATCATTTTAAAACTGCAATGCACCGTTCACCTCTCGATCCATAATCATTCACAAACCCTAACTCCCTCTCTTGACACCCCTCTCGGCTATTACAACCAGCAGCAGCAACGAGAATCACCAACAACATCATCTTTTTACGCCATGTGGATTACGTGATAACTAGGAATGAAGAGTATATTAGGAATTGAAAATTTTGTTTTAGCAACCCCTGATTTATGCATGAAATAATCCAATTTTTTTCTTAATTTGTCTCTTAGAAAAATCAACATAATAAACTCACGATGATTCTACCGGTTTAAAATTCACAGTTTCATCTAATCATTATGAAAAACAATGAATATACTACTATCATATTATTAGTGCTATTTTCATAGTATGACTACTATTATCATATAAAAAATGATAACATCTTAGCATTAGTTTCATTTTTAAAATCTAAGCGCTACTTACAAAAAATATAATTAACATAATAGGTTATAAATTATCATTTTCAAATGGTGGAGTGCTATTATTATTAATTGCTACTTTTTAGGAAAGTAGCACCATTTATGTTTCTTATGTGCTATTTTTCCAGACTTTTAAAAAACATGTTATTATTTTAAATAAATTATAGCAATATTATACACATACTTGACTTTATGGTATAATTTTTTTTTGAAAAATAATAAGTTACATAAAAGTTATTACTAGAGAAAAGTCAACATTCAAATTAATTGAGATAGTTATATCTGGATATTTTTTTATTTCCTTCAAATAGCGTAAATTACTAATTCATATTTCTCCCATTACTTTTTAAACTAATGAACGATTGATGTCTTGTCACTAATCTCAGCCATCAATTTATCTAATCAACATGCCAAATCTGTTCTCGTAGTTTTTAGATAGCATAAGGTTTGTATCGGAAGCATTATATATATATATATATATATATATATATATAGGGTTAGGATCTTTGTAGTACCACATTTAAAAATAGAACTGAAAGAACCATTTATAACCATTGATTTTCAGAATCAAGGGTGGATTTGATTAAGGGTAGAAATTGAAACTTTAGTACACCAAAGAAATAAGAAAAGTAATAAAAAAGGGCATTTTGGTCTTTTCCAATATTCTTAAAAATGGAAGTTGCCGGGTTTTAGAAACAAAATCCCCAAATCACAGGGTTTGCGGTTACATAATCGGAAGGAAGAACACATCGAGCCCTAATCCGATTGCATCAAAAGGAAAACTTGAAGAACCCGTCGAACCCTATTCTCTGTTTGCGGCATTTGGCGTCGAAGAACAGTAGTAAGTAAATCTGATTATAGTTTTAGGATTATGAATTTACATATTTGTAACCGTGATTAAAACTTTGTTGTGTTGGTCAACGGTATTGTGTAAATCAATCACATGGTATTCAATGTTGTTTATCTGTTTACAATGTGTACAATTGCTGGTAGTTTATTAAGTATATGAAACATTGTTGTTTGGAATTTACGTACATGTAAACCTGTAATTTGGTTTGTTGGTCGACGGTATTGTGTGAATTGTTAAATCGCGGTTAATGATACAAGGTAACAAATAGTACACTACATATGGTTTGATTATTAGTAATGGAGGTAATTTGTTCGTTTGGAATGGTAGTGTTTATGGTTTACTGAAACTGATAGGGTTTGAACATGAAACTGATATTTGAATAATTTGAGTTATGTGCTGAGGAATACATTTGTGTAAATCAATCATATGGTATTCAAGTCGTTTAGCTGTTTACAATGTGTATGATTCCTGGTAGTTTATTCAGTATATGAAACATTGTTGTATGGAATTTACGTACATGTAAACCTGTAATTTGTTTTGTTGGTCGACGGTATTGTGTAAATTGTAAAATCATGGTTAATGATACAAGTTAACAAATAGTACACTACATATGGTTTGATTATTAGTAATGGAGGTAATTTGTTCGTTTGGAATGCTAGTGTTTATGTTTTACTGAAACTGATAGGGTTTGAACATGAAACTGATATTTGAATAGTTTAAGTTATGTGCTGAGGAATACATTTGTGTAAATCAATCAAATGGTATTCAATGTCGTTTAGCTGTTTACAAAGTGTACAATTCCTGGTAGTTTATTCAGTATATGAAACATTGTTGTATGGAATTTACGTAAATGTAAACCTGTATAAGTTTTTATATTTGATTTGTAAATACAGTTGTGTGAAACAAATGGTATTGATGAAATAAGGAGAAACCTGAGAAAATATGTTTTAACTGTATAGAATGATTGTAGTTCATTCAAATCAATATACTTGTTATATGAACATAACATACATGTAAATTTGTAATATGTTTGTATATATGTATGTAAATACACTTGTGTAAATTAATATGTAAATATGTGCATTATCCTTGTTTATAACAAAGTGTACAGTTTTTATTTAAAACATATACATTACATTATAATTGTTGGTGTGTATACATTTTACTAATATTAAACATTTTATGCAGTTAACAAAATGAGGTTTCATTCTTTGTCAAGTAAGTTTATACATTTTTTAAATAACTTTTTAAATGTAGAAGTTAGTGATATATGAAATGAGCATATACTTGTATGCAGGACGTAAAAGCGATAGAATTGCAAGGAAAACTTCTTTTTTGAAGTTTAAAAATAAGGCTGATAGCCCTGTTATAGTTGGAGTGTCAGATGTTGACAATAGCGAGTCTTCAGAAGGAAATTACGGTGAAGAGCCATGTGAAGACAATGAAGAAATTTTGTTGGATGAAAACATTTCGCCTGAAAATACAGATGATGAGTTAAATGAAGCAGCAGGTATGATATTATGATTTAAGAAATATAATTTGGTATTTTAATATTTTGTGGAAACAATGAATGTTGGTGTATATTTTTGTTGACAGATGACGGTGCGGATGTGGATGGTAGTTTTGGAAATAAAAGAACAGGTAAAAGATCACAAAAGAAGTGAAAAGATGTAAAGACAAAAAAGAGTAAGTAAAAAAAAGCATACATTTAATTTATACAAAACAAGATAAACATTGATGTAAATTATTTAGCAAGTATAATATGTGTATCTTAGTAGTTGTGTTCAATATATATCTATTTAATATGAATATGAAGTATTGTAAATAAATTCCTATGGAAAACTAATATTATTTCTGAAAAATGTATATATTACAGAGGGTAAGAGGAGTAGTAAAGGATTGGGTAAATGCTCATCCTTGAAAGGATCTGAAGTTGGGAAAAAAAAGACAAAAGAATGTGTAAGAGGAAAAAAGGAAAAAGTTGCAAATCAGGGGAAAAAATGAAAGGTGGTGATGATAAATTTAAGTTGGTGATGAAAAGTGGTGTAAGGCAAGAAACTATTTGTAAAGGTATAAGTATTTGTAAACTGATTTACATACGTGTTTAAACATGATTTGTTATATTTATAAATTCCTGAAATGAAATATTTATTTGCAGGTAAGAAGCGGTTGGCATTGAGAATGGATGAAAAGGGTTCATCCAAGAAAAAAAATCAAACAATGATGATGATTATTTCAGTATAAGAGCTCGATGTATACCAATGAAGTTATGTTCGGTTTTAGGTTCGTTGGGTTAGAAGCAAAGGCAGGCAGTTATAGACATAGGATTTGGTAGAATACTAGAACTCAAAGCACATCAGATTCCCACGAAATTAGGGTATTTTGTGGTAGAAAATCTGAACACAGAAACAATGGAGATAACGTGCAAGAGAGGATCATTGAAGGTAGATAGCGATGCAATTCACACGTTGTTAGGGTTGCCAAATTCAGGAATTGATTTGGTTTCAGTGGAAAAAACAACAGTGTGGACAGAATTAGGAAAGAAGTGGAGGGATAGATATAAATCTAAGCTGATTTGTTTAAGGGATATTGTTAGGAACATAACATTTTCAAATGATGATGACGGTATAATGTTCAAATTGGATTTCATAGTGGTGTTCTTGAACACAATGGTAGAGTGTCATAAAAACAGTAAATGTAAAGTTGGTGTTTTAGATCTTATAAGCGACGATGTGGAATTGTCAGATATAGACTGGTGCGGTTATATCGTGTCTAGGATCAGAAAATCGAAAAATAAATGGAGGAGAAGAGACTTGAACTCTCATTTCCAAGGCGCCTTAACAATACTTACGGTATTGATCTACATTTGTGTCAAACAAAAAATATAAATTGTATTGTTTGTATGTAACTGTTTTACTCTTAATGCAGCTTTTATATGTTGATGGGACTACTTGCAAAGGAATAAACGATCAGCGTTCAATGAGTCCTATTAGTTTCTGGACATTTGAGAACCTAGTGATGAGAGAAGATTTGGAAATAATGAACGGAGGATTTGGCAACGGGTACAAGCGGGTGTTGTATGTCAAAAGTGATGAAGAAGAGAATGAAGAAGAAAGTACGAATGATGAGGGGACTAACGTTGATGATGAAGGAAGTGATTACTCAGCAGATGTCTGTGAAGTTCTTGGGTTGGAGGTAATGTGGTTATATATTATGTAATATATAAACATAACGAAAATGACATTTAATATGTATTTTTACACATATGTAAAATTGATATAGTTCATAAACATTTAAGTAACACATTTTATAACATTTTATTCTTACATATGTGCTGCATGAACTTATATGTTGGTTTACATATGTGTAAACTAGGCTGCTGGGATCCTGAGCAGTATATATTGATATATTGGTTTACACAGCTGTAAATGAATCTAAACATAAGCATTAATGTGGTATATGGCTATAAAACAACTGTAAAAATGTACATTATAACTGATTTAATAAAAGTGCTGCATGAACTTGTATGTTGGTTTACATATGTGTAAACTAGGCGGCTGGGATCCTGAGCTATAAAAATGTACACATTTTATAACATTTTATTCTTACATATAATCTACTTCATTAGACAACAGTAATTAAACCTACATACACATTTACATGTGTGTAAACCAATATATAAATGTATACTGCTAAGTATACCAGCAGCCCAGTTTACACATATGTAAAAGTGATATAATTATTTATTAATAATTTATCACGCTAATTGTGAATCATGATCATACAGAGTACGGTGTCAAAATTAAAGACCCATCTGAACTGGTTGCTAACAGAGAGGAAAAGGATCGAGAAGCTAGTAATTGATGCGTATAGAGAATATCCTGGTAGTAGCGAAGTTAAGGATTGTATACAGAAATATAATGATGGATTCAAGCATGGTATATGTATAGATAACATTGCGAGAAGTGACATAGTGGAAGAAGCTGAGTTGGAATCTCCTGTTAGAGAAGAAAATAGAGAGGGAGCAGAAACAACAGCAGTAGATAAGCAAACGGTTGTGTTTCATACGCCTTTGGAGAACAGATTGGTTGTGTATAGTGGTGCGGTAGATGAGGGTGTAAGTCTGACGCAATCATCGTTTAAAATAGCTGATTGGGCCCAAAATAGAATGAACAGTACCTTATTAAGAAACTCGAAGTTGATGACAACCATGATTACTTCACCAATACCAAGTTTTAGCTTAGGGTTAACACAAGAATTTAATGATGTTGTAAGAAGTGACTGTGTAGATGAAAGATCAATGAGAGAAGATAAGGAAACAGAAAGGGTTAAAGCAAATGATCAGTCCAGACCCAAAAGATTGAAGAAACTAGCTGATGCATGCAAGTCGCCATACTTGGTTCGTCCAGTTAACATAAATAAGGCTGTTACAGATGATGAATTGAAAGTGTGGTGTTATATAATGAAAGAAACAAATGATGTAGAGTAAGTGCATTCTAACTATTGTATATTAGATATTAAATCTGTTTTTGCCATTCGTACTATGCATAAAAAATGATTACTTGTATCTTTGAATGTAGGAATGATGGGGATGCAGCAGCAGTAGAGTTGAAAGAAGTTATTAATGAATTCAGGTAAGTAATAAAGTGTTTTTTGTTACATTTGTAAAGTGTATTTAAATATTTCTAATATTATGTTTACATGCGTTAATGAGAGCAGTGATGACAGGATCTCAGCCTCTCGTTTGATCAATCAGATTATGTTTGCAGCGGATTTAGCACATTAATTAGCGATTAATGCAAGAACATAAAAGATATTGCATGTAAAAGCACAAGCATAGAGAGAGAAAAGAGTTCTGCGAAATAATAAATGTTCTATTACTTAGCACGTTTCGGCATTTAAAACAGTATGGTTCCCCATCCTTTTATGGGCGGCAAAAGGATGGGCTGATGTCCTTTTTCTGACATCAACTGAATATTAAAATTACAACTGACAAAACATAAAACTACTGAAGATGTCAACTGCTGACATCTTCTTACAAAAGTTTCCTAAGTACTGATAAAAGTAAAACTACTGAAATCCTACAACGACTGAAGAACAAACTCTTCAGTCGTTTATAACTACTGATACTATAACAACTAAAGAACATGCTCTTCAGCTGTTGTACAACTACTGAAACAAAATAAACTACTAAAAAGGAAAAACCATCACAACAACTGAAGAAGACTTCTTCAGCTGTTGTGACAAACTCTGAGTCTTTAGTACTTGGTCTTCAGACTTGGCTTCAGATGATGTAACAACTGATGACTTCAGTAGATATCATCAGTTGTTGTCTTCAGTCTTTGTCTTCAGACTTTGTGCTTCAGTAGAAGGTCTTCAGTTCTTCAGTTCTTCAGCTTTTGATTCTTCAGTACTTGTCTTCAGTACTTGAAGTCTTCAGTACTTGTAAGATTAGTACTTCAGACTTCAGTACTTGTTCTTCAGTACTTTGGAGTCTTCTTTAGCTGTTGTTCTTCAGTTCTTTGATCTTCATACTTTTTTCTTCAGACTTTGTCAGAACAGCTGATAGTTGGAGCTAAGATGCTCTCGTCTCTGACATTCAAGCAAGAGAACACAATAGCTGATGGGAGTCTTCAGTAGTTGTTGCAGTGGCATGTGGGACTTAGAGGTTTTCCTGATCTTGGCTCATTGGTTCTTTTGGTCCAACAAACTCCCCCTGAACCAATGCAGCCAAAATCTCTAATTATTGGTTGTCCCACTTATTGGTGGCATAATGATTGGTCTATTTCCTTCTAGATCAGATTAGAAGTTGACCCAGATAAGCACTGGCCTGAGAGGTAGTCTCTAGTGTTTGTTTGGCTAAGTATGGATGGGAGCTCTGTCTTGGGGAATTGGACACAGAGCTGTTGTCCCATCCATGAGATCTACCTCCCATGTACAAGCCGGTAGGATTCTCGGGTGTAGGCCTGAAGAAATATCATCTGCTCTTCTTTGGTTAGGTCTTCAGGCTCACCTTCGAACAACCCCTCCCAGCCGTACAGCTCTGAGATGTACTTGACCTGTTTTCCATTTTTGAGCTCAACTGTTGTGATTTGCCTGTATGCAAATTCATCAGGATGTCTTCCCTCCAACAACTGGTTGAGCTCATCCCTATGGAAGTTCTCAAGCTTCTTATAGACCAACCCTTTCCTAATCACCCTATTATCTAGCATTGTTTGGGGTGATTGGTTGGCTCTATAAGCTTTCTCGAACTCCTCTTCTATTTCCCAGGGTGTTATTACAAGAGCCACAGAGATCACTTCATCTACGATTCTCTTAAGTTGGCTCTTGTATCTCACAGGCATAGCCTTTTGAACTATCCTGTGAGCCACCCTAGGATCAGGCCAAGTCCTCACTCTTTCCTTTTCATATTGAAAGGTTTGTTTAAGAGTGAAGAGTCTCAGAGCCTCCTTCTTCATGTTCATTATAGAAGTAGAAGCAGCATATGATTTGTCAATGCTTTTCAGCATTGCCTCATCATGTAATCTTTGCTGCTCCTCTTCTTCTAGTTTTACCCTCACAGTGTCCTGCTGTGAGGTGGGAGTGATGGTTTGTGGTTTGGCTTTAGGTAGAGGTATAACTGCTGAAATGGGCAGACTATCCTCCTCATCCTCCTCTTCATCTTCTTCTTGCAGCCTCAACACCCTTATCTTCTTCACCAAGGGTGGATCATTGGCTGTGGGTTTTGATGGTGAAGGGGTTGGTTTTGTGGGTTGTGGTTTGGTGGTTGGTGTGGGAATTTTGGCAGTCACTGCTAGCAATCTAGATATTAGAGAAGGCTTAGTCTGTTTTGCTAGAAGTGTCCTGTTCCCAGCATCGGCTTCGGAGAGGGCCTCAGCGACCAGTCCCTTTGTGAAGTCACCAGCTGAGCAGATCTTGGCGGCTCTAGCCAAGATCCTGTCCCTGGTCCATACTTTGACATCAAGGACTGGCCTGCCAGATACTTTGAAATGAATCTACTCATAGCCTCAAGTCTCTTTTGATCCTCTTGGCTATAAGTAGACCATCGGTATTCTATCTCCCTAGTTTCCATCCTCCTGATCTCCTGATCTAGCAAGGCAGTGTCCTTGTCAAAGCCTTGCCTAAACAGCTGAGCAATGGCAGAATCCATTGATTTGCTGTGTTCAGCATCAGCCTCCTTGACAAGGGCTGCTAGATCAGAGTCAGCCACCTTCTTTCCCTCCTCTCCCTTTTTCTTATAAGTGACACTGAAATCCTTTTAGATGTCAGCCACTTCTATTTGCTCAACCTCCCTCTCTTTCCTCTTCCCTTTCTCCCTCACCTTCCTAGTCTCCTCAACCAACTCCCTCTCAACCACCACCTCTTTCTCTGCCTCTACCTCCTCCTCACCCCTCTTCCTCTTGACTTGCACTGATGTCTCCCCCTTTTTGGGTGCATTGGTTGGGGTTTGACTATCAGCAAGTGCCTTAGAAATGGCAACCTCCACCATGGGTTGTATGTATGTGGGAAGCCTCTCATCAAGGATTTGAATGACTAAGTCTTTAAGCATGGGTGTGATGAGAGGTAGGGATTTCTGGAGGATAGCATCCAGCTGCTCAGAGGGGTTCTGACCCTGAGAGCTAGTGCCAGAAGCAGGGGCTGGTGGCCTGGTTTGTGGGAGTGGCTCAGTGTTTATGAGACCTTCGGGTGAAGGTGCCATCTGTGGGGTAGTGGTGGCAGATGGACTTGTATCCTGAGTCATTTGAGCAAGCAGCTCTTTGAGTCTGCTTATCTCATCCTCCAGGATAGTGTTTTGAGCTACTACATCGTAAAAGAAGCCCAGGTCATCATCAGCATGAGCTGAATCACCTGACCTCCTGACAATGTCAGGATGTACATGCCCTGAGTGTGGCTCAGTAATAGCATGTGCCCCTTGTTCATGGTACTGGGGACTTCTTGCCTCCGGATTGGATCCATCATCGGCAGTTGCCTCTAGTGAGGTCTTAGTGATGTTACCAGCTTCACCCAGCTCAGATGTTGATGCAGGGGAAGTGGCAGCCTCACCAGATTGTCCTATCTCCCTAGCCACACTGGGAGATTGGACTGATTCTCCGTGATGTGGGCTCCCACCGGCACTTGTATCCACCCCCTCTTCGGTTGGAGTCTCCCCAGTTGTAATAGGTTTCTGGGGAGAGGGTGGAGTGCTCAGATGGGTCAGCACTTTGGCTATTGCCAATGATGGGCTTTGTGGGGCAGTCTCATCAGTAGATGGGCTCGAAGCAGTGTGCACAGGGGGAGGACTGTGCTCTTCAATGGCAGTCTTCTCAAGTGAGAAAGACCCCAGTAATATGGTTGCCCCAATATTGGTTGCATCAGGCTCCTGTTGAGAGGAAGCCTGTGCGGTTGTGGTGGGTGGAGTCGTGGTACCTGCTGGGAGAATCGAACCAGCAGGCACATCCTGCCTTTGTGTTGCAGGGGCATCCTCAGGGGACTTAACTCCCTGAGTAGCCTTTTTGGGCTTCTTTTTGGCTTTTGGTTTGGTGGGGACTTTGGATTTGGAGGTGGAGGTTGTGGGTTCCTGTTGCGTGGGTTTTCGCAGCCGGCCAGCCTGTTTGAGTGTTTGGTCAGTGTTGTGCCTGGAGTATACCTCGGCTAGAACAGCCATGGCAGGGACCCCAGTGCCAACTAGTCCCTCAGCCTGAAGCTGGTTCTCTATTATGGCCATAATGAACCGAGGATACAAGATCCATCGGTTAAAAATTGGTTTTGTGGCGATATCCTTTATTTCCAAAAATAGTATATCAGTTAAGTTTAACGGTTGTTTTTCAAGAATAGAGAACAATACCTGTTGCCACCTTGTGGACATCTAGTCCCACGAAGAGGTTTTGGGAGCCAGACACACATTCACCATGTGGAAGATCAGTCACTGAGGGTCAGGGAAGTGTTTCTTCAACAAGGTGGAGGCGGAGAGGTTACCCTGGTAGTCGTGGGATGTGAATGAGAGATCCAGGGCACCTTTGGGGTAGGAGGTTGGGTGGGTGGCATCCTCCAGCTCTAGGGTTTGGCGTAGGGTAGCTGGAGTGATAACCACGGGGTGGCCGTTGACGGAGGACCGGAGAGAAACCTCGCCATCCTGCTCTTCGGTTTGAACGGTTACGTTCGTCCAAAACTCCGCCAAGGAGTCGGTGTATATAGTGGGGTTCAGGAGAAAAGCCGTTTTGTAGGGTGAATCGTTCATAAGATCGACGGCTTGGTGAAACTTAGGCCATAATGGCGATTTGGTGAAATGAGCGACACAGTTGTGTCGAGGTTTCAGTTGCATGGTCGCCATTAATGGTGTATGGGAATTTCAGAGGTTTTGATGGATTAGGTCAAGTGAGGAGTAAATGCTCTGAAGGTGGGGTATTTATAGGGTAGGGCAAAGGTTGAAAGAAAACTACTGAAGGTTTTGGTGTTAGTTATCAGTTGTTGTAACGACTCATGACGTGGTTTTAACCTTCAGTGGTTGTAACATCTGAGGACTTGGTGTTAGCCTTCAGTAGTTGAAACTACTGAAGCCTTGGTTTTGTCCTTCAGATGTTGTAAACGGCTGAAGACTTATTATTAGTCTTCAGTAGTTATAAACTACTGAAGGCCTAGTTTTCGTCTTCAGACATTGTAACAACTGAAGACTTGGTGTTAGCCTTCAGTAGTTGTAAACTACTGATGTCAGTAGTTGTGAACTACTGAAGACATGGTATTGCTTCAGTTGTTGTAAACAACTGAGGACGTGGTGTTAGTCATCAGTAGTTGTGAAACTACTGAGGACATGGTTTTGTCCTTCAGTTGTTTGGGTATGAAACAGCAGCTGTTGGCATCAGCTGAAGAGTAAAATTACTCATCAGTTGTTTCCGTCAAGTCAGTTGTTTCATGCTGACCTCCACATTTACTCATCAGCTCTTTGGCTGACTTTCAGATGTTTCATTGACCCTTCAGCTCTTGCGAGTATTTATGCCTTCAGCTCTTGTGATCAGATGTTCACAAGTGCTGATGAAATACTTAGAGCTGGTGAACAAATTTTGTCTTCAGTACTTGTGTAAATTACACATCAGTACTTGTGAACAAAATTTGTTCTTCAGTACTTATTTGTTTGAAAATGATACATCAGTAGTTGTAATCCACCTCACTACATCAGTTGTTTTCAACAAATAATGTACATCAGTACTTTGAAGCCTTTTAGTCTTCAGTAGTTGTGAAAATGCTGAAGACTAAATTACTCATCAGTACTTATATTTGACCTTTGTACACTAATGCTCATCAGTACTTGTGAACTGAGAGCATCAGTATTGGTCAAATTATTCGGGCTGCAGCATACCAAGCCTTAGTACCAAGTTTTGAAATGTGGCACTATCTAAAGGCTTAGTAAATATATCTGCAAGCTCATCAGCACTAGGCACAAACTTTGGATCAATCAGACCTTTTTCATAGCAATCCCTAATAAAGTGATGTCTGATCTCTATATGTTTGGTCCTAGAGTGCTGGACTGGATTTTTGACAATGCAAAGAGCTGAAGCACTATCCATTAATAATGGAGTCTTAGTCTCTGTAATGCCATAATCCAAGAGTTGGTTCTGAAGCTAGAGTATCTGAGATGTACAACTTGCAGCAGCAATGTACTCAGCTTCAGCAGTGGATGTAGCAATTGATGTTTGTTTCTTACTCTGCCAAGAAACTAAACAATTGCCTAGGAATTGGCAACCACCAGAAGTGGATTTTCTGGTGACTTTGCATCCTGCATAGTCACTATCAGAGAAAGCAACTAATTTGCAAGAATGCCCAGTTGAATACCACAGACCTAGTGATTGGGTACCTTGTAGATATCTAAAGATCCTTTTGACTGCAATCAAATGGGATTCTTTAGGTGCAGCCTGAAAACTAGCACAAACACATGTTGCAAACATGATGTCTGGTCTAGAAGCTGTAAGGTACATCAAGGACCCAATCATACATCTGTAAAGGGTTTCATCAACCGCTTTACCTTTCTGATCTACATCTAGTTGTGTGATGCTGCTCATGGGAGTAGAACAGGACTTACAGGTTTGTAAATCAAACTTATTCAATAAGTCTTTGGTATACTTGGACTGATGGATGAAGATTCCATCATCCTGTTGTTTGATTTGCAAACCCAGAAAGTACTGTAATTCTCCCATAGCACTCATTTCAAATCTTAGCTTCATAAGCTTTGTAAATTCATCACACAACTTTGGATCAGAGGATGCAAAGATGATGTCATCAACATAAATCTGAACAAGGAGCTTATGTTGTCCCACAGTCTTGATGAATAAGGTTTTATCAATGGTGCCTCTAGTGAACTTATTCTCTAGAAGAAAGGTTGAGAGTGTCTCATACCAGGCTCTAGGTGCTTGCTTCAGCCCATAGAGAGCCTTATCAAGCTTATACACCCAATCAGGATGTTTATTGTCCTCAAAGCCTGGTGGTTGACACACATAAACCTCTTCTTTTATTTTTCATATAGGAAGGCACTTTTGACATCCATTTGATAAACCTTAAGACTATGAAAGGCAGCATAAGCTAAGAACAGTCTGATTGCTTCCAGTCTGGCCACAGGTGCAAAGGTCTCATCATAATCGATGCCTTCCTCCTGTGCAAACCCTTGGACAACCAGTCTGGCCTTGTTCTTGAAAATTTGTCCCTTCTCATATGTTTTGTTCCTGAATACCCACTTGGTGCCTATAGCACACTTATCTTTGGGTAATGGAACAAGCTCCCACACTTGCTGTTTCTTGAATTGAAGAAGCTCAAGCTGCATAGCTTCCACCCATCCATTGTCTCTTAAAGCAATATGATAGTTCTTTGGCTCTTGCTGACTGATGAAGAGAGCATAGAAGCAGAAGTTGGACAATTGATTCCTGGTTGAAACTCCAGCATGGTATCACCAATGATCTGTGATGTGGGGTGATTCTTGAGCTCTTGATAGACTATGATATCTGTGCAAGTGTTTGTAGATCCATCAGCAGCAACAGATGGTGATGGAGATTCCTGAAACCATGTAGAGGATGGCAGCTCAAACGAAGTAGAGCAAGCAGAAATATCATCAGCATTTGTAGTGGATGGAGCTGCTGAGGCTACAGGAGCATCAGGTTCAGTGGACTCAGGCAGGTTGTCACTAAACCTGAAGAGGTGAGTACTGACTTCATCATCATCAGTACCACCAGGTGAAGATCTGTTGACAGGCTCAACAGATGGAGGTTGATAAGGAACATATTGCAGTATGTCCAGATCAAACAACTCCACAGGGTTTTGTGGAATCTTGTCCTTTGGAGATTCATTGAACTTAACATGCAGAGTTTCTTCAACCCCCTTTGTTCTACAGTTGAAGACTCTGTATGCCTTGCAAGTTGATGAATAACCAACAAAATACCCTGCATCCACCTTACTAGCAAACTTCTGGAGTGGGTTGCTAGTATTGAGATTGAAACATGGACACCCAAAGGCTCTAAAGAATGAAATCAGAGGAGCCAAATGATGAAGAACTTCATAAGGAGTCTTCATCAACCTCTTATTCACTAAAGCTCTATTCTGTACATAGCAAGCTGTATTGACAGCTTCAGCCCAAAAGGTCAGTGGCAACCCTGAGTCAGCCAACATTGACCTTGCTACTTCAATGAGGGTCCTGTTCTTTCTCTCCACCACTCCATTCTGCTCAGGAGTTCTAGGAATGCTAAACTGCCTTCTAATTCCCTTAGACAGGTAGAAGTCATCAAGTGTGTGGTTTCTAAACTCTGTTCCATTGTCACTTCTCACACACTTGACCTGTAGGGAATACTGCTTTTCTACAAGTAACACAAAGTTCATTATAGTCTTGGCTGCTTCATCCTTGGAGTGCAAGAAGAAAGTCCATACAAACCTGTAATAATCATCCGCAATTACAAGGCAGTATTTCTTCTTTGCCATGCTCATCACTCTGACAGGACCAAAGAGATCCATGTGCAGGAGCTGCAAGCAGGCAGTGGACTTTGGTTCTTCTATTGAAGGGAATGAAACTTTGTGTTGTTTTCCTTTTAAGCAAGCAGTGCAGTCATCTTCACACTTGAACTCCTTCTGAGGCAATCCTCTTACTAATCCATGGCTTATAAGCTGATTCATGTTCTTGAAATTAACATGACCCAGCCTTCTATGCCATAGTGTAGACTCTTGAGGAGATGCCTTGGAAAATAGGCAAGGATGGCCTTTTAGATCCATCTTTTTGGAAAGATCTAAAGCATACACTCTTCCTGTCCTGTTGGCCTTCAGGAGAGTGTGTTCATCCAATGCCTTGTCAATCAAACTCAGAACTTTGGATGACAGAATCCGACAGTTCTGGCTAGTGAAAAGGGCAACATGGCCTTTGTCACACATTTGACTGACACTCAAGAGGTTGTACTTGAGATTCTCCACATGGTTAACATCATCAAACCTTATTTCCCCATTAGAAACAAAGCCTTTACCAATGATGTAACCCTTTGCATCATTGCCAAAGGAAACAAATCCTTTCTTTCCTTGAGAGTAGTCATTAAGAAGGGAGCTGCTTCCTGTCATGTGCATGGATCCTCCACTGTCTACATACCAGATGCTTCTATGTCATGTTGAAGAACCCTACAAACACAACCATGTGTTAGTTTGTCTTGGAGACCCAAACCTGCTTGGTTTTGGGTCTGTTCTCAGCTACAGGTGCAGCACTAACAGGTGTGTTGTGTGTCACAGCTTGAGGTGAAGAAGATGGTACAGAAGAGGAACCCTTTGGCTTGGACTTCCTTTTCTGTGGTTTCAACACAGGAGCATCTAAGTGGTTGACTCTTCCCACTAGGTGCTGAACCATCATCACCAATTGTGTCTGATTCTGTGATAAGGCCTTCAGCTCTTCAGACACATTGGAGTTTGCTGATGATGAGTTCCTATGTTGTACCATCTTTTTCTGAGCAACCTCAGCTGTTGCCTGAGTAATCCCTACCTTCTTTTTAGATTTAGCTTTGGGCTTAGGGATTTCAGGCTTGGATGTTGCTAGTACAAACTTGGTTTCAAACTCATTCTTCATTTTATTGATGCTCTCATTAATTTTCTCCTTCTTTTTGAGTTTGGAACCCCTTTTGTACCAGCAATCATCAGTAAGATGATTGAACAAGCCACATATCTCATATGGCTTTTTCTTCATCTTATGCTGATCATCAGCTGAAGAGGATTTAACTGCTGAAGACTTGTTCTTCAGCTGTTTGTCATCAGTACTAGCAGTTTTCTTCCTAGTGCCTGCTTTCCTGGTATCCTCTCTAGTCTTCAAACCTTTCCTACTGTTAGTTTTCTTCTCTTCAGTGCTAACAGTATTTGAGGTTTGAACTTCAGATGTTGTCACTTTCTCTCTGGTACCTTCAGTACTTCTAGTGACAACACCTGAGTTGATCAGCCTTTTGGTCATGTGACAGTCAGCATTTGAACCATCAGCTGTTGTAGCATCTGCTGATTGGTTTTGGCAGGAGTAAATGCTGACATCTATCTCTGATGATGCTGATTCAGAGGATAGCAAGTCACATGATGAGAAGGATTGGTTATTGCTCTCCCCATCAGATTCAACTTCTGCTCTTGAAGTGAAATCTGTGGGAGGAGCAATGTGATTATAACCAATGCCAAACTTCACATTGGAAGCTAATTGCTTGCTAAGAAGCATTTCAAAACCCTTGCATGATTGCACCCATCGATCACACTCAACTTGGGTGGTTGCAAGAGTTTCCTTGAGGTCTTTGTACTTCTCTAGAAGTACATCTTCCCTAGCTTTATCATCTTTGATTTGGCATTTAAGCTTGTAAATCTCATCATTTTTATCTTTTAGGACAACCTCAAAATCAGCTTTTCTTTTGGAAATTGTTTGCTCAAGCTCAAGATTTTTATCTATTAAAGCTACATTTGCTTCTCTAATAGAAGCAAATGCTACTATGCATGATTCTGAACAAAGCTTGGCTTTTGCCTCAGTGGATACCTGAGATGAGGCATTGGATGATGACCCTTCAGCAGAATCAAGGGCCATCAGAGCAAGATTTCCAAAAGGTTGGTCACCACCATGTTGACCAGCACCTTGAAGTAGTTGATCCTGACCAGATAGCTCTTCTGGTAGACTACTCCAGTCAACAACAGTTGGGGTGAAAAAGCTTTGTTGTTGAGGTTGTGTGTGGTGATGAGATTTGGAAGATTGAGGCTCTGGAAGAGCATGAGGTGGTTGAGCCGGGGGTGCTTGAGTTTGACTAGGCTGAGGCATGTAGTAACAGGGGTAAGATATGGCATATGACCCTGTGGCACAAAATAAGCAGGTGGTGCCTGTGCCTGAGATGAATAGCTAGAACTGGAGGAAGGTTGCACTTTGTGCTTTGAGCTATTGCTGGGAAAAGTCACAAAGGGTGCAGATGAGTTAGATCCAGATGATCTACACTCTCTTGCAAAGTGTCCAAGCCTTTGGCACTTGTGACACCTCAACTTGCTCTTGTCAAAACCAACTTTGGTTTTGCCAGAGAGTCTTGGGAATTTCCTACCAGTTCTCTTGTAGAACTTTTGAGAGCGGATATTTATCATTGCCATTTGGTTCAAAATATCCATCTCTTCCAGATCATCATCTGGAATGCCCTTCAAGTCCTCCACCAGAAAACAAAAGTTGTCACCACCACCTCCTGAACTACTAACACCAACAAAAGCTTGTTCTGAGTTGGTAGAGAAATCAATATGCTCATCATAAGAGCTTTCTGATGAAGCATATTCTGACTCATGACTTATCAATGCAGCATTTCCTTGGACAAAGTCATCAGCAAGTTTGCCAGAAGATGACAACTTCCTCTTTTGCTCTATCTCTCTCTCAAAAGTGAGCAGTTTCCTATGAAGTTGGGTGAGAGATAGAGTTTCCAGATCAGCACTGGAGCGTAGGACAATGGTGTATGTGTCCCATCTCTCAGGCAGTGACCTGAGGAACCTGTTGTTCATCTGGCTGTTGGTGTACTCTTGTTTGACCATCTTCAGCTCAGAGATCAGACAAGAGAACCGCTCAAACTGCTGGGTCAGAGTCTCACCCTTTCTATATGAGAATGTCTCATATTGTTGGGCGAGGATTTCCCTATTGTTTGCTAAGACCGAATCAGTTCCTCCAAATTGTTCCTTTAGAGCAACCCAAAGGTCATGAGCAGACTCATGATGCAAGAGCCCTGAATATATCTCATTAGGAATGGCCATGGCTAGAATTCCATGGGCTCTAGCATCAATTTCGAACAGCTTTAGATCTTCGTCCGAATATTGTTCAGGTTTCTTCGCAACCTGTTCATTAGATTCCGGGACGCTCACCATAGGCTTGTATGGCCCATGCACCACTGACTTCCAACAACCAGCACTGTTGACAACCAAGTGGTATAGCATTCGTCATTGCCATATGTTATACTCGTTCCTAACCAGCATCGGAGGCTTGGTTGAGGAACCAGTATTGTGAGGATCATTAGTTGGTGTTGTCATCTCAGGTTTTAGTCAAAAACAAGTTTAAACAAGACAAACGTAACTCGAAACCACCAAAAGACGTCAAGATTTTGGCCAGAAACAGCAGAAACTCACTCTCTATGGCTAATTCTTGCAAATTGCTAATTCGATCAAACAGAGAGATCAAAAGAGCAGTTTCAAATGATTAATAGTGAAATTGATCAATGATTAACCTGCTCTAATACCATTTGACAGGATCTCAGCCTCTCGTTTGATCAATCAGATTATGTTCGCAGCGGATTTAGCACATTAGTTAGCGATTAATGCAAGAACATAAAAGATATTGCATGTAAAAGCACAAGCATAGAGAGAGAAAAGAGTTCTGCGAAATAATAAATGTTCTATTACTTAGCATGTTTCGGCATTTAAAACAGTATGGTTCCCCATCCTTTTATAGGCGGCAAAAGGATGGGCTGATGTCCTTTTTCTGACATCAACTGAATATTAAAATTACAACTGATAAAACATAAAACTACTGAAGATGTCAACAGCTGACATCTTCTTACAAAAGTTTCCTAAGTACTGACAAAAGTAAAACTACTGAAATCCTACAAGGACTGAAGAACAAACTCTTCAGTCGTTTATAACTACTGATACTATAACAACTGAAGAACATGCTCTTCAGCTGTTGTACAACTACTGAAACAAAATAAACTACTGAAAAGGAAAAACCATCACAACAACTGAAGAAGACTTCTTCAGCTGTTGTGACAAACTCTGAGTCTTCAGTACTTGGTCTTCAGACTTGGCTTCAGATGATGTAACAACTGATGACTTCAGTAGATATCATCAGTTGTTGTCTTCAGTCTTTGTCTTCAGACTTTGTGCTTCAGTAGGTGGTCTTCAGTTCTTCAGTTCTTCAGCTTTTGATTCTTCAGTACTTGTCTTCAGTACTTGAAGTCTTCAGTACTTGTAAGATCAGTACTTCAGACTTCAGTACTTGGTCTTCAGTACTTTGGAGTCTTCTTCAGCTGTTGTTCTTCAGTTCTTTGATCTTCATACTTTGTTCTTCAGACTTTGTCAGAACAACTGATAGTTGGAGCTAAGATGCTCTCGAGTCTGACATTCAAGCAAGGGAACACAATAGCTGATGGGAGTCTTCAGCAGTTGTTGCAGTGGCATGTGGGACTTAGAGGTTTTCCTGATCTTGGCTCATTGGTTCTTTTGGTCCAACAAGTGATGAAGTATTTGAAACAAAGAATGGTTTTGTAATAAAAAGATTCTTGCTAAGGTCACTGCTACCTGAGGAGACTGTTTTGAGTAATGTGATAGATTGTTGGGCATCAGTACTGAACTTAGAAGAAATAAACAAAAGTGTTGAATCACCTAATAGGTTGTTCATGAGTACGGGAGTGATAGTAAGTAAAAATTGTGGTTTGTTGAATATGGTAATTTACATTGGTGAATAATTGTAATGTAAAATAACATTTTTAATGTTCCTTCGCAGACTAATGCAATGTTAGAAGATCCTAAACTTGATAATGTTGCCCGGCTTGATTCCTTTAGAGACAACTTGAGAAGTGTCGTAGATGGTGATGAGAATAAACTGTACATGAAGAATGTTGATATTGTTATGTTCCCAATATTAGAGTCAACCACTACTACTTAATTTGTTTTGATCTGAAGGACCCGTACATTGAAGTCCTGGACAACATGCATCATACTAGAAGCTTTGTTGGTGTGACAGATTTCAATGATTTCCATAAGAAGGACACAGTGCTGAAAGTGGTAAGTATATCTTTTCAATAGACCAATTAAGTGTAATTATATGATAGAATGACATATGTAACAGCAACACATATGCTATATTAACATGTATGTAAATATGAAGCAGATTAACTTAGATGTGTTTGAGCATTAGTTAATCCAAAAAAATATATTAGGCTACTGTTTTTATTATAATGATGAACATGTAATAGTGCAAATGGTGTGTAAGGTGTAAAATAGTCACAAGCATGACACATATTTAATGCATAAGACGTAAGTCTATAATAAAATGAATGAAATGTATAAAATAAAACAATACTAATTGATTTAATATGTCATTGTCCTTGTAGAAAGATATATTTACAAGATACTTGATGTACATTGGGCATAAGAAGGTTGAAGGATTAAGGGCTTGTAACCCTGTGAAAAGGATGTTGAGTTGGGCGACAAAAAATAATTCCATTGACTGTGGGGTGTTTCTTATGAGGCATATGGAGTCATACATGGGAAGCAAAGTAAAGCGTTGGAGTTGTGGCTTCAAGAAGGAAGGGCCTGGACAGGATGTGCAGTTGAAAAATCTAAGGATCAAGTACACGTACAAAATACTTACATCCGATGCGAACATACACAAAGACAAGGTTACACAAGAGGCTGGAAGCATAGACTTGGTGGCTGAATTTGGTTGAGAGCAGAAGATGGTTAAGTGTGGATTGTATGTTTCTTTAATAGACAAATATATTTTGTTGGGAAACATTATGACTATCTGATTTAGTAGAAATTTAATGGTTTCTTTTGTTGAACATGTAACCAATATATTTTGGGATTTGATTAATGGATGAATGGTTTTAATTTGGATGAAGTATATGTCTTTTTTGATTATATTCTGTAATTTGTTTAATCATTGAATTGTTGAAATGTAAATATATTATGTAGTTGCAGGTATGCATTTTTTATATGCTTGATAATAATTTACACTTATGTAAATTTTAGTAATGTTATTAAAATAATGGTCATGCCTAAAAAAGGGTTTGTTAACGTGACATCTGTGTAGAAGTTGTTGTTGATGTAGTTGTAAATGAATCTAAACATAAGCATGAATGTGGCATATGGCTATAATACAACAAAAAAAATGTACATTATAATTGATTTAATAAAAGTGCTGCATGAACTTATATGTTGGTTTACATATGTGTAAACTAGGAGGCTGAGATACTGAGCAGTATACATTTATATATTGTTTTACATAGCTGAAAATGAATCTAAACATAAGCATGAATGTGGCATATGGCTATAAAAGAACTGTAAAAATGTACATTATAACTGATTTAATAAAAGTGCTGCATGAACTTATATGTTGGTTTACATATAAGGATCCCAGCCGCCTAGTTTACACATATGTAAACTAACATTCATGCTAAGGATCCCAGCTGTAAATGAATCTAAACATAAGCATGAATGTGGCATATGGCTATAAAACAACTGATACAATGTACATTATAACTGATTTAATAAAAGTGCTGCATTTACACATATGTTGGTTTACATATGTGTAAACTAGGCGGCTGGGATCCTGAGCAGTATACATTGATATATTGGTTTACACAGCTGTAAATGTGTATCTATGTACAATCACTGCTCATAAATGAAGAAGATTGTATGTATGACTAAAATATTATTAAATGTGTACCTTAAATGCATAAATAACATGTCGTTATCGATATAAACAAAATAGAAAACGTGTACTGTTAAAAAACTGAATACTGAAATATTTAGACTATTTTACACAAATGTAAAGTACAAATGCGTAAATGACATGTCCTTACTGACAGAAAATGAACTCCAAAAAAAATGAACCAATCTTCGATAGTGACCAAAATGTAAAAATGAGAAAAAATGTAATACGTAGGAGGGACGTTTGCTGTTGATCAATAATTATACTGATGGATTTGCTTCAGCGGCCTTTATCTTCACTGGACAATTTCGAGAATCATGATCATTGGTATATGTATTACATGTCCAACAAAATCTCTTTGGTTTTTGACTGCGTTTAATAGCTTTCTCACCAGGTCCAATCAATCTTCTATTTGTTCCACAACCTTTGTTCCTAATGCCTTGAGGTGGGTTAACATCTACTTCCTGTTCTTTCGAATGTCCAGTAAGTTCCTCAATAACAACACCCTTGTTTTGTCGACGCGCTTGGTACGGGAAATCTTCGATGATTTTACGATTCAGCTCCTTAAGATTGTCTATCAGAAGTTGCAGACCATCTGTGTTGCCACCCAAATGCTCCGCACATTGTTCAAACAAATCAAAAGCCTCGTGCCTCAATCTTGTTTTTTCATTTGTAATCAGCCCATACCTGTTTTCCATATTAAAAAGTCTTTTGGGCAACACATTCCTCATCCATCTCTTCGATAAATACATGTTAGGTATCTCATGAATGTTCTGGTTTTTATAAACACAAAAAACATTTCTACATAAATACCCAATCCTTGTGAACAACATGCATGAACAAGTGGCTGAATGATCGTTAAGATTCAAAATAACTTGCATATTATAAAATGAAAAATCTGATTGTGGAGCATTGTATGGGATGTATAAACATGAATTGAAATATAAAAATAAAATATGTACCTTGAACTCGCCAACCAAACCAGACTATTCTTTGTTGTGGGAAACAATATAAATCTTAGAATTTCCAACAACTTCACAAGTTGAAACACTACAAAACCATACTGCTTTTACAATCTCCTTTTGAACCTCATCAAAAATGTTACGCGTGTACACGCAAGATGCATGTTTTTCAATTTGTAAACGTGTTCGTAGCGAAGGTTTCAATGTGCTAGTACCGTGCTCTAATAGCTGTTGTTGATAACGTTGACCCTCGATTGTTGAATCAAAACACAACAAAAAATCAACAAGAGTGTTAGAACCACTAGAATTAAGTTTGAATAAAGCATTAGAGCTCTCACATCTGGATGTTGTTTTCATTAGACAACACATTGGAATATCTTTAAAATATGCGGGAACCCATTGTTCCCTTATGGCAAACATATCACATAACCATTCATGATGTTCGAGGTTGTACTCACCCATAAGTAAACGCCATCTTTCTTCGAAAACTGTAGGTTCTATGAATACATTCCATACTAACTTGTGGATTGCTCTGCGAATTTCATTGTTCTTTGAGACATCACCAGACACCTATTATAACAGACAAATATTTAAATGGAAATTATGAACATGCAAGTAAAAAATATGGAGATTCATTTACAACTGTTTTACATTTGTGTAAAACAGTAAAGGGATGTGTGCAGATCAGGACAGTATCCGCATAATTTAGCTTTTGGAAACCTAAAAACTGACTTACAGTTGTGTAAACAGTTAGTTAGTGTGCAGACCAGGACACTATCCGCATAACTTACATTTGGGAAACATATAAACTTACCTACAGTTGTGTAAATCAGTAAAGTGATATGTGCAGAACAGGACACATTCCGCAAAACTTACATTTAGGAAACCTGTAAACTTACTTACAGTTGTGTAAAACAGAAAAGTGATATGTGCAGAACAGGATACTATCCATACATTTGTGTAAATTAAAGTACGTACATGATATGAACTTAACTTGATAAGAAAAAATATGATGTATTAATTATGTTTTGATGTACTTCTTTGGGAGTTTTTTGTGATATGCCACATGCATAGACGATGTTTAGATTCGTTTAGAACGGCAGCAACAGCTTGCTTCATTGCGGCATCCAGATCCGTTAGAACTAATGTAGGTTGTTTACCGTGTGCATGAATAAACAATTCTAGTAACCACTTATAGGAATCAATTGTTTCATCATATAACAAACCAGCACCAAATGTGACACATTTTTTATGATGGTCTACACCGGTAAAAGGAACAAAAATCATGTTGTACCTGAAAAAAACCAAAGTTAGATAAAACTAAAATAAAATGGACTAATAGTGAGTATATAACTTACTGGTTCGTGTGGTAAGTGGCGTCAAATGCTAAAATGTCTCCAAATACGGAGTAATTGCACTTAGAAACATCATCCACCCAAAATAAAGACCTGAGTTCACTTTTAACAGCTTTGCAATCGAAAGTGAAATTTTGCCAATTCACTTTACGTTGATTTAGAGTATCAATAATCATCTGAGCATCTCTATTACCAATGAACCGCCTTATGTCCCTACTAAAATTCTTGTAGTCGGTAACCGTGCCACGAACCATATGTTGACCACCCTTAATTGCGGTCTGGATCTTATGAGCAACATTTGGTCCAACGTTAGCAATTCGAGCCCTGTGTATGAACTCTTCATCAGAAAAGTTCAACTGACGACGCTTTCTGGTCAAATCTTGATTATTACTGTCTACAAGACGATGGTTGTGTTTCTCAACAAAATCATAGATAATAAAATGTCCATTCTTAAATTTGACCCTTATGCAGGCAGGGCATTCAGTAACCTTGATAGAAGATGTTCATGAAGGTCCATAAGATGATCCGTTATTCCTAGAATCAAACTGTTGACCACGAGGCTTACCGGACTTGCTACATAGAATATATTTATGCGTAATGACGCCATGTTTCTTCTTAGTAGTGGATAATCTTATATCAAAACCAGCAATCTCAGCATATAACTGATAGATAACATAAACGTCATCCCAATTAGAAATTTTTGAACCAACAATTGGTTTTAAATCTTCTGGCGAGTTAGGTATCCAACATTTAGTTCCATTAGGAGAATGGAAGAAGTTACTGCAAATTGATTCCTCTTTGCCATCATCATTCATAACTACAAATAAACATGAATCAAAAAAATTAATAAAAAGTTATGTCTACTGATTTACATAAATGTATAACTTTATAAATCAAGCAATTAAAAAAAACATTGGAAAATATGTACTACCTTCTGGTTGAACATGATTAAAAACATCCAATTGTTCATTCAAATTGGATGAATCTTGATTAATGTTACATGACGATCCATCATTGACATTGTTATGCATGTTGATAACAACCATCTGAAAAGCAATATGAATATACACCTTCGGGAAAAAATCAAGATAAAGGTCCAAAGGTTCTGTACAACTACGTAAATCTGAACTAAGAATCTACTCAAAATATATCTACATCTGAACCCATACAAAAATAGGTGTGTATAAATTTACATATACGTAAACCTGAACAAATTATACAGAACATATATCCATCGTTTAGATTTTTCTACAATTATATGAATCATGTTTATTCCATACAATTATATGAACATCTTAAATTGAAAATATAATCGATGAATACAAAAATCGTTAATTGAATTTTCGAACATATAGATGCATATACGGTTAACAAGGTTCGAAACATTGCAATACCATATAAATAACACATACATCACTGGTTTATAATGACAAAATAGACTTACAGAAAGTACGAAATTGGTTATTTACGAATACAGCAGAGGATGAAGACGCGAAAATGATGAATTCGATTTCTGTTTCAGAAAATTGCAGAACTAGATAATTCAAGCATTGATTAATCGATTATGATGACAAGATCGATTGTGAGAAACAACGAAAATGGTGTTACACAAAGACGGGAAGGATGAAGATGCGAAGATGATGAATTCAATTGATTGATCATAATCGTAATTAGAGATCCGATGATATAGACTTACCTAACTTAAATGAGATAAAAAAGGGATTTTATTTTGTGAATATTGTGTTTTTACACAATTACCCCTCATTGACATAAAATCCAAAAATAAAATAATTATCAATCAAGGGCTATAAATGGTTCTTTCGGTTCTGAAGATTTAATTAGGTTCTGTAATGATCCTGTCCCTATATATATATATATATATATATATATATATATATATATATATATATATATATAGATATATAGATATACATACATACATATATATACATATATATACATATATATATATACATACATATATATACACATATATATATATACACACATATATATACATATATATATATACATACATATATACATACATATATATATATACACACATATATATATACACACATACATAAACACACACACACACACACACACACACACATATATATATATATATATATATATATATATATATATCCCCTTTTCCTCCTTGCCCCACCCTGCGTACGCAAACCCCACCTCTTTCAGTTCCATTATACCATTTTGCCTTTGATATACTCACTATAAGTTCTTCTCTGCTATAAATTTTGGCGATTGAGTTGCTGGGCTTTCTTAATTTCACCTGTTTGTTGCTTGATTTGTGATTTTGTATTGTTTCAGTGACAAAATCTAATTTATTTCCTTGTTGGGCTTTTTTTTCTAATTTTGGGTTTTGGGTTTACTGATAAAAGTATTGAATGTATGCATTTGATATGGTAACAATGCCTACTTGAATTGGATTTACCATTCATATCTCTCAAGAAGAAAAAAAACTTCTCATGAAAAATTTGATTTCGATTATACACATTTTCTTGTGCTTTTAACATTTTGATTTTAAGTGATTAAGGATTCCCATCGTCATCTTCATCATCAATCGATCTGTTTCTGTGTTTCTCTAAAGAATCTCACCTGTTTCACCTCTTTCCTTCTACCGCAAATCTCAATTTCATAGCTGAAGGACAAGATTCAGGCATTTGTTTTTGGCCAAATGTTGGTGTAAACCGAGTGTTATGATAAGTGTAAAGTAAGTAAAAAAAGGACAGATTATAAACACACTAATGAATGATTCGAAGGCCAAATGAACTTATATGTACTTGCAGGATCTATGCTGGGAGCAATGCAATAGTTTCACAAGGTTGGAGAGACTTGAACACTTAATAGATCAAATAGGGAACAGGCTAAATGAAACAAAGAACAAATGTAAAGAACACAAGCAGTACACAAGTAATTGGTTTTCAGGAATAATGTATATTGCTCTCAAGTGTTTTACAAATGTTACGAGGCTTACACCTAGGGACTGTACCTGAGATAATTTACACTACATCCTACAGCCACTCATACTTTAAAGACTAGCTGGAACAGTAATCTAGAAGGTAAGATCAATGTGAAGTGAAAAGGGAGATTGCCTTGTAACTAGTGACTATGACATGTCATAGTTTACATCCTTATCTATTACAAAAGGGATAAAAGTACAAACTAGAAAGTTACAGACTCTAAGACCTTAATCTATTATTGATAAAAGCATGGAGATATCACTAACTTGTATAACTTGATGAGCCTTCAGAGATAGTAGCAGAAAGTTGTTCAGCTTTTTTAAAAGCATGTTAGAGAAAACATGTCTTCACTGTCTTCTGAAGATATCAGTCTCTTGGCTTCGGAAGACTTTGTCTTTGGCTTCAAAAGATTTGACACCTAAAAAATTCTTAGTATTTCTATCAAATCTTCCAAATTAACTTTCTTTGTACTTTAGTGTGCATGTTGAGGGATATTTGGTTGCATCATCCTCTAAGTTAACTCTTACAAACTCCCACTAGGCTGATGTTACCAAAACTTGAGAATCACTTTAAGTCTTGATCTTCATCTATTGACAGTCCGCTTTAGAATCCAGACCATTCCCTTCTTTATCAGTTGATCAAGAATCCTCAGACTCTCAAAGTATCTTCCCATGTCAAAGAGATCATAAAAATAAAGGTCAAGAATGTTTTGCCAAAAGTACACATGTTTGACCCTATTGATCTCTAGTGACATACTATTTGTCTGGGTTAGTAACAAAGGCCCAGGACAAGATGGGGCTTTCAGTAGCAACAGGCTTTACTTGAAGTGGAGTTGATTGAGCAGCCTATTCTTAATCACCCACAGGATGTTCTAACCATCCTGAGGTGCAGAGGTGGATGCCTTGGACTTCTTTTTCTTCTTCTTGTCCCTCCTTGTACCATCCTCTTCTATACTTTAACTTAGAAGGTTGGTTTTGAATACCAGATGTTCATTTTTTATCCTTCTTAATAGGTCCCTTTCTTTAACTTAGAAGTTTGGTCTTGAGTACCAGATGTTCCTTTTTTATCCTTCTTAGTAGGTCCCTTTCCTTTACATGTTTAGAAGAAGAAGGTTCAGGACCCTCCTTTGGGTCAGAAGATGAAGTTGGCTGAGATGCGCCACTATGTCCAGGTTATGTTGTATGTTGGGTTCAACCTTGACCTCAGTTTCAGGTGTCGGCTGACTTGGTGGAGAACGCAAGTCTACCAGCTCACCCATTTTACTCTTCAGCTTGATTACTCTAATATGCTCATACATAATAGATTGAGTCATTGGATCAAGTCTCCTTCTGGAGAACCCATATAGCTTCAAGAAGTTCACCATCTTCAGTCTTTCAAAAAACTTCTTTTGATTGGCTTGGATGATGGCTTTTGAATTAGCAGCCTCTTCCCTCATCTTCCTCTTAACAGCTTTTTATTCTAACAATACTTCTTATTTAAGTTGCTTGAGGTACTCAAACTCTATTTATTTATATGATAAGGGAAGCAGGTCTGCTGCCTGATAAGTACATGTTCCACTGAGGTAGGTTATCATTTTTTGTCTATCTTGTTCCCAATATACCTAAGTTTCTTATTCAACAGCCATAACCTATACTTTAGGGATTTCTTAAGGGAGAGGGGCCAAGATCTTTGTAAAGTCTTTTTCTTTTACTTTCTTCCTAAATCTTAAGGAGCAACTCTACAGCCTCTCCCTTCTTTCTCTCTTTTGTCACTTCAGTGTCAGCCAGTTTATTTAATTTCTCTAAGGGAAGAGAGATGATTTCATCAATATTATAGTTCCTAGACCCTAAATAATTCAATTTGGCTTCCTTTAACTCATTCTCCTGAGTGTTTGGTCGGTGGGCATCCCTGATTGGAGCTTGCATAAAGCTTGAGGTCTCACTTGTTCTCTCTCCCCTTGACTTCCTCTTCCTCTCCCTTTTCTCCTACTCAATCTCCTTAGAGGTCCTGATCCTTTTCCCTTTGTTAGTAACTGGCTTTTGTGACTCAGGGTGGAGAGAGCTTTGCCCTTCATCACTAGGTACAACACTTGAGCTCTGGCCAAGGAGAGGTTGTGAGACATCTTCACCAGTTGGTGCCCTACTAAGGGTACTGGGTACTAAAGCAGTTCCCGTCTCAAGGTTCACAAATTCAACTGTTGGGCCTTCAACTGAGTTTTCCCCATTAAAGCTAATCTTAGGGTCTGCCTCAATATCCAATTAACCAACAGTTTTGTCTGCTAGCCTCTGTCTATATAAGTAGGATCTTCTTTTAAATATTTTAAAGCGCCCTTTGTTGGATCCTCTCAGCTAACCAGTCAGCTTGCCTGTTATGACTTTGGTTGGCAACTGTAGGTCAATGAGAGAAGCGCTCATAGTATCTCAGGGTTTAAAAATTAAGTACTTCTTTTTGCCCCTGATATCTAAAGAGCACCAGCGTTATTCTATCAACATCATACCCCCATCCTACTATTGAGTTTTTAGCAGTGTAGGATGTGGTAGACATAGCCCTTTGGATTTCATCCTCAAATAAGCTTTGAATCAGGGAATCCATATTGATGTGGGCCTGAGAAGGTTGTTAAGTATGAACAACTGCAAGTGAGGATGGTGAGGCCCTAATGTCCATACTCTAGGCAGAACTCCTAGGTTATGTGATTACTGGTATGACTTTCTCTCCCTTTTTGGTAGCATCACTAACTTAATAGGTGAGCTAAAGGTTAGGTCCACCAGATACATAGGTTCTTATGGACCTGGTTGAGTTTATCTGGCAGGTCTCCCAGCTAGCTTGCCCTTGAGATCGATGATCTTAAGTTGCTGATCATTTGCGCCTTTAAACCTGAAGGGAGTTATGGCATTTGAGTTAAGTTACTAATATGGTATCTTAGGAGCAATGCGGTCTAGAGAGATAATAGTAGTCTAGGGAGGGAGTCGCGGTCTATAAAGAGAATAGCTTGAGAGTGAGATCAGAGTAGGACCTGTTAGAATCATACTGAAGCCATACCCAGGTCATACCCAAACTCACCTCCTATCACCCTTTGAAAATAGGGCTTCCAACCCTGTAAGGACCTTAGTCTAGCTTTCCTTTTGGCTATCCCTGAAGGTTGATCACTTGAGTTTTGAGACTCAGAGTGAAGGCTTGAGGCTTAGGCAAGGAGCTCATTAGGCTGAGCATGGGAAACCTTAACATAGATCAATGAAGTAATGGGAATAGTTGGCTCCTAAGGAGAAATCGAAGCTCTTGGTTCCACTTCCTCATGTAAGGGTGATTGTATAGGGGCCTGCTCAATTTGAATAGACTGAGTAAGGGTTCGTTTGGATTTTTTTGAGTAGGTGATGGTTATTTGAGGTTGTGTGGGTGGTGCAGATGTTGAAAGTGTGGGTTCAACATTGACTGGTGTTGTCAGGTTTTCATCTTGAGCAATAAGCTCTAATATTTTTAGGAACAGGGCGGTTTCTACCCTTGAGAAGCCAACAATGGTCTTTCTCATGATTTTAAAGATGTCGGGCATCATCTGTCACAGTTTAAGAGTTACACCTATTCCCCTTAACTATGAGTGTAGTTCATAGTTAAGAATATGCTCGACATATCTAGGGAACATGTAGTACTCTAAGGAGTCCAAGTTGGCAAGCAAGTTTGTGTAGACAAACTGGGAGTACTTGAACTTGACCCCTTGAACCATTCCATAGACTATATAGGATAAGTCCTCAGAAATATGGTCCCATCCTCCATGTTTATATGATAAAGAGTGAATAATAACATGGAGGAGGTACTTCCACTGGTATGAGACCTTACCCTTTTTGAAGGTTTTCTAATTGTAAACTCCCCTTCATGTGAGGCCCCATTCCCGGGACGCTTACAACTGGTCAATCATCGCACGTAAAATAATACATTGCAGCAGAATCAGTAGAATAACTTTTCATTTCAATATAATGCTTTTGCAAAATAATACATCGTTAATCAATTACAAAATATATATTGTTGCATTACATCACAAAAGCATTATATAAATGGATGCCATCCAAAAGAGCTGAGTAGCTGCCCCGTGCCATCCTCAGCAATATTACCTGCCAACTGGAAACACATAAAAAGTCAGCGTTGCTAAGTGAGTTCTAGTTTTATAATAAAACATACTTTTCTTTAGTTAAAACCGTTCTTTACTTTCATGCGATCATACATCATACGTACACATAGATAATATCCTTATTATCTTCATCACTCGTTCATTAACTTTCGTTCATTCAATGTACATCATTACCATTCACATTCGTTACTTTCGTTCACGTTCATTCATCCATTCTTACTTTCATTCGTACGTTCATTACTTTCGATGACATGTACATTACCCCTAACATTGTGCACGGAGCGGGTAACTGAGCCTGAGGTCTTTCATAGACCTTGAACATTGGGCAGGGAGCTGGCTCCAGTACGTAGGGTAAGTACATCCACCACTTATCTTTTCTCTTTCATTCTTGATCAATGCCATATGTTGTACCCCGAACATTATGCACGAAGCTGATGCTGGACCTGTGGTAATTAAACCACTAACATTGTGCACGAAGCTGATCCAGTCACCTAGGGCAAGCGGCAAGGATCTCATACATATGGTCAATCATAAAGTTTGGACCCCAGTGTGCATCCTTCGGGGTAGCTAACCCACACACCGTTGAGCTAACACCTTCATTGGGTGTGCACCTCCATACATTTGCTTGCAAGCCTTTTTTACATTCATTCATTCATTCATTAATGTATGCATTCCTTCATCATGTTCCTGTTTCATTATCTTTCACTTTACGTTACATAATAGTTTCATTTCATTCTTTAACATAACACGTAAAGCCACGGGAAAGATAAACATTCATCATAATAAGGAACAACAACATACATAGTAGCAACATCATACAGGGCATCATCGTACATACATAACTTACATCACATATAACATGCAACATCAACATGCTTAACATTCCCTCTAAGACCTCAATGGTCATCTTACACGTACCTACGGGAACTTCCAAGCCAAGACTTACATCTGCACATTCCCCCAAAAGCCAGTAATTAAACTATGCTCCTCCTCGGGTGCAACAGCCCTGTTTGGGCGTATGGGCACCCTTCAGTCGCATGGCCTCCATGCGACTGAACATCATGCGAATGGACCAATACGGATGAAAACCAATGCGGATGAACACCCAATCGTGCGAATGGACCTCATGCGGTTGAACACTATGGGAATGGACCTTATGCGAATGGACCTCATGCGGATGGACTTAATGCAGATGAGCACTTATGCGAATGGGACCTCAGTCGCATGGCTCCCCATGCGACTGGACCCTAGTAATGCCACTGAACCTCAGTCATGTGAATGAACTCTAATCGCACTCAAATCGGCCGTATGGCCTCCAGTCGGTCGCCTAGCCTTAGCTGATGCAGAATGCAGTTCGTCTCGAACCCAATCTGCCATTTTTGACCTCCAAGCTCATCCAAATCCATTCTAAGCCCAAATCAACCATCCTAAACCTTAGGAATGCATACAACAACACCATTCAAGCACACACAAGCCCGGAAACAAACTCCAAACGCATCACACGCAAACACATACAAATAGGTCAAACACACACACATACAAAAACGGGTTTACTATGTGTTCCAACCCCAAATCAGTTAAAAAAGAGTAAAATAGGGGTCCTATAACTCACACAAACTACACCAAGAAGAAGAGCTTCATTTAAACCCGCTACACGATGATTTTGCACACTCGAACCCACTCGAACCAAGCTTTCTTCATCTCTTCTCCCTTTTCTCTCTTCTTTCTCTCTATGGCTGATGTTTGTGAGTGTGGGGAGAGGGTAAGGGCTGCCCTCTCCCTTTAAATAACCCCACTTACCCAACTTTCTTACGTTGGCGAGTTTGGTCCCCCGACTTTGGACTTTATTTCTTTTCTTCTTTTGTCGGCTTCAAAGAAAATATCCGGGTGTTACAAGTCCACCCCCTTATATAGGTTTCGTCCTCGAAACCAGTCATTCCTCGAACAAACATGGGCAATGATGTCTCATTTCTTCTTCGGTCTCCCACGTTGACTCGGATCCCTTCCTGTGCTTAAATTGTACACGCATAAGAGGAACCACTTTATTTCTCAGCCTCTTCTCCTTTCGATCGATGATTGCCACTGGTTGCTCCACATAATTGAGCTGTTTGTCAACTTCTATATCCTCCAGTGGAAAAATCATATCTTCATCTGCCAAACACTTCATTAGATGAGATACGTGTAATGTAGGGTGAATTCCACTTAACTCATCTGGTAACTCCAATCTATAGGCCACCTCTCCTACTTGAGCAATGATTCAAGAAGGGCCTACGTATCTCGGGCTCAACTTGCCCCGCTTTCGGAAGCGAATGATACCCTTCCAAGGTGAGACCTTCAACATAACCCGGTCACCCACCTGGAACTCAATTGGCCTGCGTCGTTTATCAGCATACGACTTCTGTCTATCTTTGGCTGCCTTCATGAAGGCTTAGATCCTTTCAAGCTTCTCAGTCATAGCCTCGATTACCTTAACGCTCCCTAACTCTTTATGACCAATATCACCCCAGCAAACGAGTGTTCTGCATTTCCTACCGTATAGCATCTCATAAGGTGGCATACCAATGCTAGCATGATAGCTGTTATTGTATGAGAATTCAGCTAACGGTAAGCGGTCATCCCAATTTCCCCGAAAATCAATCACACATGCCCGAGGCATGTCCTCCAATGTCTGAATGGTCCTTTCTGACTGATCATCAATCTGGGGATGATAAGCCATGCTAATATGTAACCTCGTTCCCATGGCGTCGTGGAATCTCTTCCAGAATTTGGATGTGAACCGGGTGTCACGATCAGACACAATAGACACCGGCACACCAGGACGAGTCACAATCGCCTTAACAAAAAATTCGCCAACCTCTCGGATGAATATGTCTCGTGAATTGGTAGGAAGTGAGCACTCTTCGTCAAGCGGTCAACAATCACCATATAGCATCGTACCTTTTCGGTGTACGTGGCAGCTTCGTAATGAAATCCATGGTGATGTGCTCCCACTTCCATTCCGGTGTATCCAAAGGTTGAATCTTCCCATACGGCTTTTGATGCTCGGCCTTCACTTCCAAGCAAGAAAAGCACTTACTCACATACTCCACCACGTCATGCTTCATACCCGACCACTAATAACCTTTCATCATGTCTTGGTACATCTTTGTAGCACCGCGATGAATAGAGTATCGAGTCTTGTGGGCTTCATCCATTATCTTCACCCGTAGATCCCCAAAGTGAGGAATCCACATCCGCCCGAATCGAGTTTTAACACCGAGAGTGTTCTCACCCAACTCCGTGACTAGACCTCTGATCCTTTCAGAGTTAAGATGATCTTCTTTTAATGCCTTATCTTGAAACTCTTTGACTTGCTTCATCACATCAGAGGTCATAATCAACTGGTACGCTTTCACCCGAATCGGCTCGGGTTTCTCCTTTCGGCTAAGGCCATCCGCCACCACGTTGGCTTTGCCCGGATGATAATGGATCTCACAATCATAATCTTTTATGAGCTCCAACCATCTCCTCTGCCTCATGTTCAAGTCTTTCTGCTCGAAAAAATACTTCAAGCTCTTGTGGTCAGTGAAAATGGTGCACTTCGTCCCGTAAAGATAGTACCTCCAAATCTTTAGTGCAAAGACCACGGCTGCTAGCTCCAAGTCATGAGTAGGATATTTAACCTCATGAACCTTCAACTGTCAGGATTCATAGGCAATAACCTTCCATCTCTGCATTAACACGCACCCCAAACCCGAGTAGAAAGCATCAGAATAAACCACCAGATCTTCACTTCCATCGTGTAATGACAATACAGGAGCTTGGGTCAACCTCGCCTTCAATTCCTCAAATGCCTTCTCCTGAGCTTGACCCCACACAAACTTTACATCTTTCCAGGTCAACTTGGTTAGTGGAAAAGCGATCTTAGAGAAGTCTTGAATAAACCTTCGGTAGTAGCCCGCCAAACCCAAGAAACTACAGATCTCGGATGGCGTCTTTGGAGACTTCCATTGCATCACCGCTTCCACCTTTGCCGGATCCACCATAATCCCCTCCGGATTCACCACGTGACCTAAGAATTGAACCTCGCGCAACCAAAACGCGCATTTGGAGAACTTGGCATACAACTTCTCCCTTCTCAACGTATCCAACACCTCTCGAATATGACCGGCATGCTCTATCTCGCTCTTTGAATAAATCAGGATATCATCAATAAACACAATCACTGATTTATCCAACATCGGCCAACGCACTCGGTTCATCAAATCCATAAAAGCAGCTGGCGCATTGGTCAAACCAAAAGACATAACGAGGAACTCGTAATGACCGTAACACGTGCGAAAAGCTGTTTTAGCAATATCCTGCTCTTTCACCTTTAGCTGATGGTAACCAGATCAAAGATCTATCCATGAAAACCAACTGGCACCTTGAAGCTGATCAAACAAATCATCAATCCTCGGTAACGGGTACCTATTCTTCACCTTCAACTTGTTCAGCTCACGGTAGTCTATACACATCCTCATGCTACCGTCTTTCTTCTTTACGAATAAGACCGGAGCACCCCAATGAGAGATACTCGGTTTAATAATCCCCTTATAAAGCAGCTCTTGCAATTGCTCCATCAACTTTTCTTCTCCGTCGGAGCTAACCGATATGGTGCCTTGGCAATAGGTTGAGCACCTGGTATCAAATTAATCTGAAACTCAATCTCTCGGTCAGGTGGCACTCCTGACAAGTTTTCGGGAAACACATCTGGAAAGTCACACACAACCAGAACCTCGGATAGTTATGGTGTGGGCGTATCCACATCCTTCACATAAGCCAAGTAGGCGTTACACCCACACCTCATATACTTTCCTGCCACCGCCATTGAGATTACCTTCGGGATTGTCGTGACTCGATCCCCATAAACAGTTACCGAACTCCCGTCAGGCGCTATCATACGAATCATCTTCTTGCGACACACAATATTCGCCTCGAAGTCCACTAACCAATCCATCCCAAGAACCAAATTGAAACCACCTAAGGTCATCACGAACGGTCTAACAGGAAACTTATGACCTTCTAGTTCCACATCACAGTCCTCTATCATCTCAGAAATCCTGGTAGACTTACCTATGGTAGTTTCTACATCAAAGGGCACATCAACACGTATCCTACTAACCGGCAGCTTAGTACGGAAAGCAGTAGAAATAAAACTCTTATTAGCACCCGAATCAAACAACACAGAACCTAAAGTTTGGTTCACTAGAAACGTACCGGACACGACATCAGGGTCCGTCCTAGCTTCCTCTTGTGTCAGGGTGAGTGCCCTGGTGTTCACCCTCGGTCCTTCACTTCCCGTCTTCTTCACCCCGGAACCCTCGGCTCTCGGCTTCTTACAGTCTTTCCTCATATGACCACTTTCCCCACAGTTGAAGCACCTCGTACCCCTGCAATCTCTAGCCATATGACCAGGCTTCCCACACTTAAAACAAACATTCAACCCCCATCTACACTCGCCACTGTGCTCCTTCCCACATTTGCCATACTTTTTCGATCCCGTACCCAGTGTGGCTACACGGCGATAATCCACCCGTGCCTTCTTGTTGCCCGTCGAGGCATCACCCCGGCCAAACTTCTTCCTACTACAGTTTCGATCACCACCACCCTTCTTACTACCTTCAGCCACCACTACTATCGCCCTCTCATCACATAACCTCCCTGCCAAGTCCACCGCCGACCTAAACATGCTCGGTCGGGCAGCGATCAAATGCCTGCGAATATCTGCTGGCAAACCCTGAATGTATCTCTTAATCTTTCATGACAGAGGCGTCACCTGATCTGGCACTAGACGTGCCATCTCGTTGAACTTTGTGGTGTACTGTTGGTGTATCATGGTTCCCGCCTCTAGTTGTAGAAACTCCCTCTCAACCTTGTCCATTTCTCGGTGAGGACAAAACTCCTCAATCACCAACTTTTTCAACTCCGACCATCTCATCCTCCCGATAGCCCTGCTACCCTCGGCTTGGACTATATTGTCCCACCAGCATAGAGTCGAGTCCACAAAAGAGTTGGCAGCAAACTTTACTTTCTGATCCTCTCGGCACTCGCTGATGTTCAAAACAGCTTCCATTTCTCTCACCCACCGGTGAGCAGCAGCAGCAGTGCCGTTACCATCAAAAGTAGGGGGCTTGCATCATTGAAACGCCCTATAGTTACATCCTCGTGCCGCCTCCGGCGCAGGCTCCTCTTCCTCCTCTTCGTCATCATTAGAAAGAACCATTTCAGGCTCCGGTTGCTCCCGTCCTCCCGAGGACCTGTTCCTCTCTTTCCGTTCTCCTTCCCATACAGCCTTGATCACTTCAGTCACCACAGACGGTAAGATCGTCTGCATGACTTGATGAACCTCCTCCACTACAGCCTCCTTTACCGAGGCTCTCAGATTAGCGCTCTCATCTACACCCTCTGAATAAGGGGTCTCGGGCTCTTCAGGAACCACCTTTTCAACTCTAGGTCTGCCCATTTTGGGCCATGGTGCAGCACCAAGTCCACCATGCAAGGCTTTAGATGATCTACCACCGGCCATCCTCTATCACACACTGAAAGATTTAAACACCAACACAGTCATTCAATGGAATAGCTCAGTTTATGTCAAGTATAGTAAGTCCCTAATTACAGTGGCCAGTTGTGATTAGCCAGTTACTTTACTCTTCATACCCCAAGCATTACCTGTCCTGACTACATCAGTATTTAAATCTACATACATCACATAACCACATACCACGCGCACATAATACCGGTTATCATTAAGAAAATACCTGATGGCACATAGCTACTCAGATTGGCATCCTTTTCCTTTTCGTCCCATTCTCAGTTTAAAGTTAAGGTTTATTTTGAAAATTTACCCGTTTCACTTAAACTTTGGCTCTGATACCAACTTGTAAGGCCCCGTTCCAGGGACGTTTACAGCTGGTCAATCATCGCACGTAAAAGATATAATTTCATTAACTTTAATAAACATTGCAGCGGAATCAGTAGAATAACTTTTCAGTTCAATATAAATGCTTTTGCAAAATAATACATCGTTAATCAATTACAAAATATATATTGTTGCATTACATCACAAAAGTATTATATAAATGGATACCATCCAAAAGAGCTGAGTAGCCGCCCCGTGCCATCCTCAGCAACGTTACCTGCCAACTGGAAACACATAAAAAGTCAGCGTTACTGAGTGAGTTCTAGTTTTATAATAAAACATACTTTTCTTTAGTTAAAACCGTTCTGTACTTTCATGCGATCATACATCATATGTACACATAGATAACATCATTATTATCTTCATCATTTGTAAGTTAACTTTCATTCATTCAACGTACATCATTACCATTGACATTCGTTACTTTGGTTCACGTTCATTCATACATTCTTACTTTCTATGTACGTTCATTACTTTCGATGACATGTACATTACCCCGAACATTGTGCACGAAGCGGGTAACTGAGCCTGAGGTCTTTCATAGACCTCGAACATTAGGCACGGAGCTGGCTATGGTACCTAGGGTAAGTACATCCACCACTTATATTTTCTCTTTCATTCTAGATCAATGCCATATGCTGTACCCCGAACATTGTGCACGAAGCTGATGCTGGACCTGTGATAATTAAACCACGAACATTGTGCACGAAGCTGATCCAGTCACCTAGGGCAAGTGTCAAGGATCCCATACATGTGGTCAATCACAAAGATTGGACCCCAGTGTGCATCCTTTGGGGTAGCTAACCCGCACACCGTTGAGCTAACACCTTCATTGGGTGTGCACCTCTATACATTTGCTTGCAAGCCTTTCTTACATTCATTCATTCATTCATTAACTCATACATTCGTTCATCATGTTCCTCTTTCATTATCTTTCACTTTACGTTACATAATACTTTCGTTTCATTCTTTAACATAACATGTAAACCCACGGGAAAGATAAACATTCATCATAATAAGGAACATCAACATACATAGTAGCAACATCATACAGCGCATCATCGTACATACATAACATACATTACACATAACATGAAACATCATCATGCTCAACATTCCCTCTAAGACCTCAATGGTCATCTTACATGTACCTACGGGAACTTCCAAGTCAAGACTTACATCTGCACTTTCCCTCAAAAGCCAGCAATTAAACTATGCTCCTCCTCGGGTGTAACAGCCCTGTTTGGGCGTATGGGCACCCTTCAGTCACATGGTCTCCATGCGACTGAACATCATGCGAATAGACTAATATGGATGAACACCAATGCGGATGAACACCTAATCATGCGAATGGACCTCATGCGGTTGAACACTATACGAATGGACCTTATACGAATGGACCTCATACGGATGGACTTAATGCGGATGAGCACTTATACGAATGGGACCTCAGTCGCATGGCTCCCCATGCGACTAGACCCCCAGTCTTGCAACTGAACCTCAGTTGTGCGAATGAACTCCAATCACACTTCAATCCGTCATATGGCCTCCAGTCGGTCGCCTAGCCCTAGCTGATGCAGAATGCAGTTCATCCCGAACCCAATCTGCCATTTTTGACCTCCAAGCTCATCCAAACCCATTCTAAGCCCAAATCAACCATCCTAAACCTTAGGAATGCATACTATAACACCATTCAAGCACACACAAGCCCGGAAAAAAACTCCAAACGCATCACACGCAAACACATCCAAATAGGTCAAACACACACACATACAAAAACGGGTTTACTATGTGTTCCAGCCCTAAATCAATTGAAAACGAGTAAAATAGGGGTCCTAGAACTCACACAAACTACACCAAGAAGAAGAGCTTCATTTAAACCTGCTACACGATGATTTTGCACACTCGAACCAAGCTTTCTTCTTCTCTTCTCCCTTTTCTCTCTTCTTTCTCTCTATGGCTAATGCTTGTGAGTGTGGGGAGAGGGTAAGGGCTACCCTCTCCCTTTAAATACCCCCACTTCCCGACTTTCTCATGTTGGCGAGTTTGGTCCCCCGACTTTGGACTTTATTTCTTTTCTTCTTCGTCGGCTTCAAAGAAAATATCCAGGCGTTACACTTCATAACCCATCTGCCTGAATGATTCATTCATAGTAGCTTTGGGGAAAATAGTTCTCCTTCTTCATCATCCAGTCTTATATAAGTATTGGTTGAGGCTGAGGTGATGAACACTGTCTTCCCTGCACTGGTACAGATAGTGCCTTATCACCGTCCAAGATTACCTCTTGGTTGGTCCTCCAGAACTCCAGTAGTTATTCTTTATAAAGTGGAGTGTCGATTGTAATTGAGGTGAGGTAATATGATTGAGCCAGAAAACGCCGAACATCTGAGAAACCAGGATCATTCTCAGATGTCAATAAAGCAACCTAATTATTGTAAGGTTATCTATAAGGCTGATGCAACCCAAACACCCAAAGTCTCTCCTGCATGCATGCATAAGTGTACTGAAGTGAAATGCTTTGGAAGTTTCACACTACCTTGGAAATTATTCTAAGTGTGAAATCATTCGAAGCCAAGACCAATATCTTCTGAAGCCAAAAGATGAAGTCTTCTGAAGCTTCAAAGACAAAGTCTTCCGAAGCCAACTATTGAAGACAGATTTCTTCCGAAGACTTTTAAATTACATGCTTTATCTGATGTACTTTTTACCTAAAGCTGAACCACTTTCCACTACAACTCTGATTAGTCACCAACTTTACATGAGTTGGTGAAAAGGTCCATGCTTTTGGTAAACTGTACATTGAGGTCTTGAATCTGTAACTTTCCACTTTATGTACTTTATCCTATTTGTAATATATTAGGATGTGAGCTATGGCATGTCAAGTCACTAGTCAAAAGGTAATCTGCCTTTTGACTCTACATGGATTTTGTTCTCTAGATCATGTATCCAACTGGCCTTCAAAGTATGGCCGGCTATAGGATGTAGTATAAGTATTTCTGGACCTTGTAACTTATAGCGAGAACTTGGTAAACCACTTGTAAGGAACTATAGATCAATATACATCAACCTTGAAAACCAATTACTTGTGCGTTGTTCTTGTTCTGTCTCATTTTACACTTGTGTTTCTTAGTTCTCAAAACTGACTTTCTCCAGTTCCCCATTTGAATTGTTAAGTGTTGTTGCATACTCTCCTCTTTGTGTTGTTGTGTTGTAAAGTGCATAACCCTTCACCCGGTCTTGCAATTATGTTGCCTGTGAAGGTGCATGGAGAAATCTGGCTGGTTTTGGGATTCGGGGTTGGCCATTTGAGAAAGCTCTAGGATGAAGAAAACTAAGAACAAAGAGAGTTTGTGGGTGAATTTAGGGTTAGAAGTTTGCAGATAAAGAAGAAGAAGAAAGAGGGGGAACCGTTTGAGGATAATTATATTGTTGGATTTGAGACAGAGTTATTGCAAAAGGATAAACTTTGAAATTCGGATGTCGGTCGTACCTATGAAAAAGTGCCTGAAAAGGTAGTTGTCTTGGAAGTAGAACTTTAGAAGTTTTATTCAAACGATGAATAAAGCTTCCAAAACTTAATCTCTTTCGGATGAAAATTGTCCTTTAAAACATATAAGTAATTTGAAGCATATTTAAGCTTCGTAAGATATATCAAAATTTCTTTAGAATGTAATTTCTTGGTAAGTACTTATTAGTTTTGATGACCTAATTTTCTTCCGAAGTCAACCTAATTTCTTCCGAAAGAAAACATATCTTTAATTCTTAAAACTCTAAGGAATATCTGACTGGATCTCAGCCTCTAGTTTGATCAATTAGATTATGTTCGCAGCGGATTTAGCACAGTAATTAGTGATTACAGCAAGAACACAAAAGATTTTACATGTAAAGGTACAAACATAGAGAGAGAAAAGATCTGCAAAAGATGTTTTCGATAACTTCCCACGTTTCGGCACCTAATACAGCATGGTTCACTATCCTTTTATAGACGGCAAAGGATAGATGATGATGTCACTTGACAGTGACATCAACCGATTATTAAACTAACAGCTGATAGAACATAAAACTACTGAAGATGTCAACATCTGATATCTTCTTACAAAAGCTGTCTACCTATTACAAGTACTGACAAAGGAAACTACTGAAAGCCTACAACTGAAGAACAAACTCTTTAGACGTTTATAACTACTGAACTATAACAGCTGAAGAACAAGCTCTTCAGCTATTGTACAAACTACTGAAAAGATAAACAAAACTACTGAAAGAGAAAAACCATCACAACAACTGAAGAAGACTTCTTCAGCTGTTGTGACAAACTCTGAAGCTTCAGCACTTTCTTCAGACTTGGGCTTCAGATGATGTATCAGCTGATGACTTCAGTAGATGTCATCAGCTGATGTCTTCAGTCTTTGTCTTCAGACTTTGTGCATCAGTAGATGATCTTCAGTTCTTCAATTCAACTTTTGATCTTCAACACTTGTCTTCAGTACTTGAAGTCTTCAGTACTTGTATGTTTCAGTACTTCAGACTTCAGTACTTATCTTCAGCACTTTAGGATCTTCAGCTGTTGTACTTCAAATCTTTGATCTTCAGACTTTGATTCTTTAGACTTTGTCCAACTGCTGATGAAGGTCTTTAGCAATTGTTGTGATGTCATATGGGACTTAGAGGTTTTCCTGATCTTGGCTCATTGGTTCTTTTGGTCCAACAAACTCCCCCTGAACCAATGCAGCCAAAACCTCTAATTATTTGTTGTCCCACTTATGGTTGGCAGAAATATTGGTCTATTTCCTTCTGGATCAGATCAGAAGTTGACCCTGATAAGCACTGGCCTGAAAGGAGGACTCTGATATTTGTTTGGCTAAGTATGGATGGGAGCCCTGTCTTGGGGAACTGGACACAGGACTTTTGTCCCATCCATGAGACCTACCTCCCCCGTACAAGCCTGTAGGATTCTCTGGTGTAGGCTTAAAGGAATATTATCTGTTCTTCTTTAGTCAAGTCTTCAGCCACACCATCGAATAACCCCTCCCGGCCGTACAGCTCTGAGACAAACTTGACCTGTTTGCTATTCTTGAGCTCAACTATTATGACTTGCCTATATGCAAATTAATCTGGGTGTCTTCCTTCTAACAACAAGTTGAGCTCATCCCTGTGGAAGTTCTCAAGCCTCTTATAGACTAAGCCCTTCCTCACCACCCTATTGTCTAACATTTTTTGGGGTGGCTGCTTAGCTCTATAGGCTTTCTCGAACTCCTCTACTATCTCCCAGGGTGTTATTACAAGAGCCACAGAGATCACTTCATCTACGATTCTCTTAAGTTGGCTCTTGTATCTCACAGGAATATCTTTCTTAACTATCCTGTGAGCCACCCTAGGATCAGGCCAAGTTCTCACCCTATCTTTGTCATATTGAAATGTTTGCTTAAGGGTGAATAATCTCAGAGCCTCCTTCTTCATATTCATAATGGAAGTAGAAGCAGCATAGGATTTGCCAATGCTTTTCAGCATCTCCTCATTGTGTAGTCTTTGCTGCTCCTTTTCCTCTAGCTTAACCCTCACAGTATCCTTCTGTGAGGTGGGAGTGATGGTTTGAGGTTTGGCTTTGGGTAGAGGGATGACTGCTGAAAGAGGCAGTCTATCCTCCTCATCCTCCTCTTCTTCTTCTTCTTGCAGCCTCAACACCCTTCTCTTTTTCTGCAAGGGTGGATCATTGGCTGTGGGTTTTGATGGTGAAGGGGTTGGTTTTGTGGGTTGTGTTTGGGTTGTTGGTGTAGGAATGTTGGCAGGATCTGCTAGTAACTTAGAGATAAGGGTAGGTTTTGTTTGTTTTACTAGCAGGGTCCTGTTCCTAGCACCGGACTCAGAAAGGGCCTCAGCGACCAGCCCCTTGGTAAAATCACCAGCTGAACAGATCTTGGTGGCTATAGCCAAGATTCTGTCCCTGGTCCAAGCTTTGACATCAAGGACTGGTCTGCCCAGATACTTCGAAATGAATCTACTCATAGCCTCGAGTCTCTTTTTGTCCTCTTGGCTATAAGTAGACCATCAGTGTTCTATCTCTCTAGTCTCCATCCTCCTAATCTCCTAACAGTGTCCAAGTCAAAGCCTTGCCTGAATAGCTGATCCATGACAGAGTCCATTGATCGGCCATGCTCAGCATTAGCCTCCTTGACAAGGACTGCTAAATCATCATCCCCATTCTCTCCCTCTTTCTTTCCCCTTTTCTTTTGATAAGTGACACTGAAATCCTTTTGGATTTCAGCCACTTCTATTTGAGCTCTCTCCTCCCTCACCTTCTCCTTCCCCTTCACCCTAACACTCTCCTCAGCCTTCTCCCTCTCAACTACCTCCTCTCTCTCTACTTCTAACTCCTCCTCTCCTCTCTTCCTCTTAGCTTGCACTGATGTCTCCCCCTTTTTGGGTGCATTGGTTGGGGTTTAACTATCAGCAAGCGCTTTAGCAATAGCAACCTCCACCATGGGTTGTATATGAGTGGGAAGCCTCTCGTCAATGGTTTTCATCACAATTTCTGTGATTATAGGTGTGATGAGAGGCAGGGATTTCTGGAGGACAGCATCTAGCTGCTCAGGAGGGTTCTGTTCCTGAGAGCTAGAGCCAGAAGCAGAGGCAGCTGGCTGAGTTTTTGGGAGTGGCTCAGTGTATGGGAGACCTTCGGGTGAAGGTGCCATCTTTGGGTCAATGGTGGCAGATGGACTTCTATCTTGAGACATTTTGACAAGCAGCTCCTTGAGTCTGCTTACCTCATCCTCTAAGATAGTGTTTTGTGCAACTACATCATAGAAGAAGCACAGGTCATCATCAGTGTGTACTGAATTACCTGACCTCCTGACAGGGTTGGGATGTACATGCACTGAGTGTGGCTCAGATATTGCATGTGCCCCTTGTTCTTGGTACTGGGGACTTCCAGCCTCCGGATTGTATCCATCATCGGCAGTTGCCTCTGGTGAGGTCTTATTGATGTTACCAGCTTCACCCTGCTCAGATGTTGATGCAGAGGAAGTGGCAGCCTCACCAGAATGACCTATCTCCCTAGCTACGCTGGGAGATTGGACATGTTATTCTCTGTGTTGGGGGCTCCCACCGGCACTTGTGTCCACCCTCTCTTCGATTGGAGTCTCCGCAGTTGTAATTGGTTTCTGGGGAGAGGGTGGAGTGCTCAGGTGGTTCAACACTTTGGCTATTATGAGTGTAGGGCTTTGTGGGGCGGTTTCAGTGGGAGATGGGCTTGAAGCAGTGTGCACATGGGGAGGAGTGTGCACTTCAATGGTAGTCTCCTCAAGTGAGAAAGACCCCAGATGTGTGGCAGCCCCGGAAGTGGTTGCATCAGGCTCTTGTGGAGAAGAGACCTGTGCGGTTGTGGTAGGTGGAGTCGTGGTGGCTGCTGGGAGAATCGGACCAGCAGCCACATCCTGCCTTTGTGTTGCAGGGGCATCCTCAGGGACTTATTTCCCTGAGTAGCCTTTGTGGGCTTCTTTTTGGTTTTTGGTTTGGTAGGGACTTTGGATTTGGAGGTGGAGGCTGTGGGTTCCTGCTGCGTGGGTTTTCGCAGCCAGCCAGCCTGTTTTAGTGATTGGTCGGTGTTGTGCCTGGAGTATACCTCGGCTAGAACAGCCATGGCAGGGACCCCAGTGCCAACAAGTCCCTCAGCTTGAAGTGGTCTTCTATCATGGCCATAATGAACCTAGGATATAAAATCCATCGGTTTAAAACAGGTTTAGCAGCCATGTCTCTGAGTTCCAAAAATATAATTTCAGTTAAGTTCAGTGGTTGTTTCTCAAAGATAGAATATAATACCTGTTGCCACCTTGTTGACATCTGGTCCCATGAAGATGTTTTGGGGGCCAGACACACATTCACCATGTGGAAGATGAGACGTTGGGGATCTGGGAAGTGTTTCTTCAACAAGGTGGTGGCAGAGAGGTCGCCCTGATAGTCGTTGGCTATGAAAGATAGATCAAGGGCGCCTTTGGGTAAGAGGTTGGGTAGGTGGCATCCTCCAGCTTTAGGGTTTGGCGAATAGTAGCTGGAGTGATAACCACTGGGTGGTTGTTAACGGAGGACCGGAGAGAGACCTCGCCATCATTCTCTCCGGTTTGGACGGTGATGTTCGTCCAGAACTCCCATAGGGAGTCGGTGTAGATGGTGGGGTTCAGAAGAAAAGCCGTTTGGTAAGGTGAGTCGTTCATAAGATCGACGGCGTTGTGAAATTTGGCCCAAAATGGCGATTTTGTGAGATGAGCGACACAGTTGTGTCGAGGTTTGAGTTGCATGGTCGCCATTAATGGTGTATGGGAAGTTCTGAGGTTTTTAAGAAGTTAGGTCAAGTGAGAATTAAAAACTCTAAAGGTTGGGTATTTATAGGGTAGGGCAAAGGCTGAAAGAAAACTACTGAAGGTTTTGGTGTTAGTCATCAGTTGTTGAAACTACTGATGACGTGGTTTTAACCTTCAGTGGTTGTAACATCTGAGAACTTGGTGTGAGTCTTCAGTAGTTGAAACTACTGAGACCTTGGTTTTGTCCTTCAGATGTTGTAAACGGCTGAAGACTTGTTGTTAGTCTTCAGTAGTTATAAAGTACTGAAGACCTAGTTTTCATCTTCAGACGTTGTAACAACTGAAGACTTGGTGTTAGCCTTCAGTAGTTGTGAACTACTAACATCAGTAGTTGTGAACTACTGAAGATATGGTATTGCTTCAGTTGTTGGAAACAACTGAGGACTTGGTGTTAGTCATCAGTAGTTGTGAAACTACTGAGGATATGGTTTTGTCCTTCAGTTGTTTGGGTATGAAACAGCAGCTGTTGGCATCAGCTGAAGAGTAAAATTACTCATCAGCTGTTTCCGTCAAATCAGTTGTTTCATGCTGACCTCCACATTTACTCATCAGCTCTTTGGCTGACTTTCAGATGTTTCATTGACCCTTCAGCTCTTATGAGTATTTATGCCTTCAGCTCTTGTGATCAGATGTTCACAAGTGCTGATGAAATACCCTTTAGAGCTGGTGAACAAATTGTCTTCAGTACTTGTGTAAGATTACACATCAGTACTTGTGAACAAAATTTGTTCTTCAGTACTTATTTGTTTGAAAATAATACATCAGTAGTTGTAATCCACCTCACTACATCAGTTGTTTTCATTAAATAATGTACATCAGTACTTTGAAGCATTTTAGTCTTCAGTAGTTTGGGAAAGGCTAAAGACTAAATTACTGACCAGTACTTATAATTGACCTATGCTCATCAGTACTTGTGAAGTGAGAGCATCAGCGTTGGTCAAATTAATCTAGCTGCAGCATACCAAGCCTTAGTACCAAATTTTGGAATGTGGCACTATCTAAAGGCTTAGTAAAGATATCTGCAAGCTCATCAGCGCTAGGCACAAACTTAGGATCAATCAGACCTTTTTCATAGCAATCCCTGATAAAATGATGTCTGATCTCTATATGTTTGGTCCTAGAGTGCTGGACTGGATTTTTAACAATACAAAGAGCTGAAGCACTATCCATTAGTAATGGAGTCTTAGTCTCTGTAATGCCATAATCCAAGAGTTGGTTCTGAAGCCAGAGTATCTGAGATGTACAACTTGTAGCAGCAATGTACTCAGCTTCAGCAGTGGATGTAGCAATTGATGTTTGTTTCTTACTCTGCCAAGAAACTAAACAATTGCCTAGGAATTGGCAACCACCAGAAGTGGATTTTCTGGTGACTTTGCATCCTGCATAGTCACTATCAGAGAAAGCAACTAATTTGCAAGAATGCCCAGTTGAATACCAAAGACCTAGTGATTGGGTACCTTGCAGATATCTAAAGATCCTTTTGACTGCAATCAAATGGGATTCTTTAGGTGCAGCCTGAAATCTAGCACAGGCACATGTTGCAAACATGATGTCTGGTCTAGAAGCTGTAAGGTACATCAAGGACCCAATCATACATCTGTAAAGGGTTTCATCAACCGCTTTACCTTTCTGATCTACATCTAGTTGTGTGATGCTGCTCATGGGAGTAGAACAGGGTTTGCAGGTTTGTAAATCAAACTTATTCAACAACTATCTGGAGTATTTGGACTGATGGATGAAGATTCCATCATCCTGTTGTTTGATTTGCAAACCTAGAAAGAACTGTAATTCTCCTATAGCACTCATTTCAAACCTTAGCTTCATGAGCTTTGTAAATTCATCACACAACTTTAGATCAGAGGATGCAAAGATGATGTCATCTACATAAATTTGAACAAGGAGCTTATGTTGTCCCATAGTCTTGATGAATAAGGTTTTATTAATGGTGCCTCTAGTGAACTTATTCTCTAAAAGAAAAGTTGATAGTGTCTCATACCAAGCTCTAGGAGCTTGCTTCAGCCCATAAAGAGCCTTATCAAGCTTGTACACCCAATCAGGATGTTTATTGTCCTCAAAGCCTGGTGGTTGACACACATAAACTTCTTCTTTTATTTTTCCATATAAGAAGGCACTTTTAACATCCATTTGATAAACCTTAAGACTATGAAAGGCAGCATAAGCTAAGAATAGTCTGATTGCTTCCAGTCTGGCCACAGGGACAAAGGTCTCATCATAATCGATGTCTTCCTCTTGTGCAAACCCCTGGACAACCAGCCTGGACTTGTTCTTGACGATTTGACCCTTCTCATCTGTTTTTGTTCCTAAATACCCATTTGGTGCCTATAGCTCACTTACCTTTGGGTAATGGAACAAGCTCCCACACTTGCTGTTTCTTAAACTGATGAAGCTCAAGCTGCATAGCTTCCACCCATCCATTGTCTCTTAAGGCAACATGATAGTTCTTTGGCTCTTGCTGACTGATGAAGAGAGCGTAGAAGCAGAAGTTGGACAATTGATTCCTGGTTGAAACTCCAGCATTGATATCACCAATGATTTGAGATATGGGGTGATTCTTCAGCTCTTGATAAACTATAATATCTGTGCAAGTGTTTGTAGACCCATCAACAGCAACAGATGGTGATGGAGATTCCTGAAACCATGTGGAGGGTGGCAGCTCAAATGAAGTAGAGCCAGCAGAAATCTCATCAGCATTAGTTGTGGATGGAGCTGCTGAGGCTGCAGGAGCATCAGGTTCAGTGAACTCAGGCAGGTTGTCACTGAACCTGAAGAGGTGAGTACTGACTTCATCATCATCAGTACCTCCAGGTGGAGAGCTGTTGACAGGCTCAACAGTTGGATGTTGATAAGGAACATATTGCAGTATGTCCAAATCAAACAACTCCACAGGGTTTTGTGGAATCTTGTCCTTTGGAGATTCATTAAACTTAACATGCAGAGTTTCTTCAACCTTCTTTGTCCTACAGTTGAAGACTCTGTATGCTTTGCAAGTTAATGAATAACCAACGAAATACCCTGCATCCACCTTACTAGCAAACTTCTGGAGTGGGTCGCTAGTGGTGAGAATAAAACATGGACACCCAAAGGCTCTAAAGAATGAAATTAGAGGGGCCAAATGATGAAGAACTTCATAAGGAGTCTTCATCAACCTCTTATTCACTAAAGCTCTATTTTGTACATAGCAAGCTGTGTTGGCAGCTTCAGCCTAAAAGGTCAGTGGCAGCCCTGAGTCAGCCAACATTAACCTTGCAGCTTCGATGAGGGTCCTGTTCTTTCTCTCCACCACTCCATTCTGCTCAGGAGTTCTAGGAATACTAAACTGCCTTTTAATTCCCTTGGACAGGTAGAAGTCATCAAGTGTGTGGTTTCTAAATTCTGTTCTATTGTCACTCCTCACACACTGGACCTGCAAGGAATACTGCTTTTCTACAAATAACACAAATTTCATGATAGTCTTGGCTGCTTCATCCTTGGAGTGCAAGAAGAAAGTCCATACAAACCTGGAATAATCATCCACAATTACCAGGCAGTATTTCTTCTTTGCCATGCTCATCACTCTGACAGGACCAAAGAGATCCATGTGCAGGAGCTGCAAGCAGGCAGTGGACTTTGGTTCTTCTATTGAAGGGAATGAAACTTTGTGTTGTTTTCCTTTTAAACAAGCAGTGCAGTCATCTTCACACTTGAACTCCTTCAAAGGCAATCCTCTTACTAAACCATGACTTATCAGCTGATTCATGTTTTTGAAATTAACATGCCCCAGCCTTCTATGCCATAGAGTAGATTCTTGAGGAGAGGCCTTGGAGAATAGGCAAGGATGGCCTTTTAGATCTATCTTTTTGGAAAGATCTAAGGCATACACTCTTCCTGTCCTGTTGGCCTTCAGGAGAGTGTATTCATCCAACACCTTGTCAATCAAACTTAGAACTTTGGATGACAGAATCCGACAGTTCTTGCTTGTGAAAAGGGCTACATGGCCTTTATCACACATTTGACTGACACTCAAGAGGTTGTACTTGAGATTCTCCACATGGTTAACATAATCAAACCTTATTTCCCCATTGGAAACAAAGCCTTTTCTGATGATGTAACCCTTTGCATCATTGCCAAAGGAGACAAATCCCTTCTTTCCTTGAGAGTAATCATTAAGAAGGGAGTTGCTTCCTGTCATGTGCATAGATCCTCCACTGTCTACATACCAGATGCTTCTTTGGCATGTTGAAGAACCCTGCAATCATAACCACATGTTAGTTAGTTTTAGAGACCCAAACCTGTTGGTTTTGGGTCTGTTCTCAACTACAGGTGCAACACTAACAGGTGTGTTATGTGTAACAGCCTAAGGTAAAGGAGATGGTACAGAAGAGGAACCATTTGGCTTGGACTTCCTTTTCTGTGGTTTCAACACAGGAGCATCTAAATAGTTGACTCTTCCCATTAGATGCTGAACCATCATCACCAGTTGTGTCTGACTTTTTGATAAGGCCTTTAGCTCTTCAAACACATTGGGATTTGCTGATGATGGATTCCTAGGTTGCACCATCTTCTTTTGAGCAACCTCAGATGTTCCCTGAGTAACCCCTACCTTCCTTTTAGATTTAGCTTTGGGCTTAGGGATTTCAGGCTTTGATGTTGCTAGTACAAACTTGGTTTCCAACTCATTCTTTATTTTAGTTATGTCTTCATTATTTTTCTCCTTTTGTTTGAGTTTGGAACCCCTTTTGTACCAGCAATCTCAGTAAGATGATTGAACAAGCCACATATCTCACATGGCTTCTTCTTCATCTTATGTTGATCATCAGGTGAAGAGGATGAAACTGCTGAAGACTTGTTCTTCAGCTGTTTGCTATCAGTACTAGCGGTTTTCTTCCTAGTAGTGCCTGCTTTCCTGACATTCTCTTTAGCTGTCTTCAAACCTTTTCTACTGTTAGTTTTCTTCTCTTTAGTTCTAATAGTAGTTGAGGTTTGAACTTCAGATGTTGTCACTTGCTCTCCAGTACTTTTAGTACTTCTAGAGACAACACCTGAGTTGATCAACCTTTTGATCATGTGACAGTCAGCATTTGAACCATCAGCTGTTGTAGCATTGGCTGATTGGTTTTGGCAGGAGTTAATGCTGACTTCTCTCTCTGATGATGCTGAATCAGAAAGTAGGTCACATGATGAGAAGGATTGGTTATTGCTTTCTCCATCAGATTCAACTTCTGCTCTTGAAGTAAAATCTGTTGGAGGAGCAGTGTGATTATAACCAATGCCAAACTTCACATTGGAAGCTGATTGCTTGCTAAGAAGCATTTCAAAACCCTTGCATGATTTCACCCATCGATCACACTCAACTTGGGTGGTTGCAAGAGTTTCCTTGAGGTCTCTGTACTTCTCTAGAAGTACATCTTCCCTAGCTTTATCATCTTTGATTTGGCATTTAAGCTTGTAAATCTCATCATTTTTCTCATTTAGTGCAACCTCAAATTCAGCTTTCTTTTTGGAAATTGTGTGCTCTAGCTCAAGATTTTTATCTATTAAAGCTACATTTGCTTCTCTAATAGAAGCAAATGCTGCTATGCATGATTCAGAACAAAGCTTGGCTTTGGCCTCAGAGGATACCTGCGATGAGGCATTGGATGATGACCCTTCAGCAGAATCAAGGGCCATCAGAGCAAGATTTCCAAAAGGTTGGTCACCACCATGTTGACCAGCACCTTGAAGTAGTTGATCCTGACCAGATAGCTCTTCTTGTAGACTACTCCAGTCAACAACAGTTGGGGTGAAAAAGCTTTGTTGTTGAGTTGGTAGAGAAATCAATATGCTCATCATAAGAACTTTCTGATGCAGCATATTCTGACTCCTGACTTATCAAGGCAGTATTGCCTTGGACAAAGTCATCAGCGAGCTTGCCAGAGATGGACAACTTCCTCTTTTGCTCTATCTCTCTCTCAAATGTGAGCAGTTTCCCATGAAGTTGGGTAAGAGATAGAGTATCCAGATATGCACTGGAGCGTAGGACAATGGTATAAGTGTCCCATCTCTCAGGCAGTGATCTGAGGAACTTGTTGTTCATCTGGCTGTTGGAGTACTCTTGTTTGACCATCTTCAACTCAGAAATCAAACAAGAGAACCGCTCAAACTACTGAGTCAGAGTCTCACCCTTCCTATGAGAGAATGTCTCATATTGTTGGGCGAGGATTTCCCTATTATTTGCTAAGACTGAATCGGTTCCTCCAAATTGTTCCTTCAGAGCAACCCATAGGTCATGAGCAGTTTCATGATGCAAAAGCCCTGAATAAATCTCATTTGGAATAGCTATGGCTAAAATTCCATAGGCTCTAGCATCAATTTCGAACAGCTTAAGATCTTCGTCCGAATATTGTTCAGGTTTCTTCGGAACCTGTTCATTAGATTCAGGGACGCTCACCATAGGCTTGTATGATCCATGCACCACTGACTTCCAACAACCAGCACTGTTGACAGACAAGTGGTGAAGCATACGACGTTGCCATATGTTATACTCATTCCTTACAAGCATCGGAGGCTTGGTTGAGGAACCAGTATTGTGAGGATCGTTCGTTGGTGTAGTCATCTCAGATTTTAGTCAAAAACAAGTTTAAGCAAAACAAATGTAGCTCGAAACCACTAGAGAACCTCAAGTTTATGGCCAGAAACAGCAGAATCTTACTCTCTATAGCTAATTCTTGCAAATTGCTAATTCGATCAAACGTAGAGATCAAAAGAGCAGTTTCAAATGATCAATAGTGAAATTGATCAATGATTAACCTGCTCTGATACCATTTGACAGGATCTTAGCCTCTAGTTTGATCAATTAGATTATGTTCGCAGCGGATTTAGCACAGTAATTAGTGATTACAGCAAGAACACAAAAGATTTTACATGTAAAAGTACAAACATAGAGAGAGAAAAGATCTGCAAAAGATGTTTTCTATAACTTCCCACGCTTCGGCACCTAATACAGCATGGTTCACCATCCTTTTATAGACGTCAAAGGATGGATGATGATGTCACTTGATAGTGACATCAACCGATTATTAAACTAACAGCTGATAGAACATAAAACTACTGAAGATGTCAACATCTGACATCTTCTTACAAAAGCTGTCTACCTATTACAAGTACTGACAAAGGAAACTACTGAAAGCCTACAATGACTGAAGAACAAACTCTTCAGACGTTTATAACTACTGAACTATAACAGCTGAAGAACAAGCTCTTCAGCTTTTGTACAAACTACTGAAAAGAGAAACAAAACTACTGAAAGAGAAAAACCATCACAACAACTGAAGAAGACTTCTTCAGCTGTTGTGACAAACTTTGAAGCTTCAGCACTTTCTTTAGACTTGGGCTTCAGATGATGTATCAGCTGATGACTTCAGTAGATGTCATCAGCTGATGTCTTCAGTCTTTGTCTTCAAACTTTGTGCATCAGTAGATGATCTTCAGTTCTTCAGTTCAACTTCTGATCTTCAGCACTTGTCTTCAGTACTTGAAGTCTTCAGTACTTGTATGTTTCAGTACTTCAGACTTTAGTACTTATCTTCAGCACTTTAGGATCTTCAGTTGTTGTACTTCAGATCTTTGATCTTCAGACTTTGATTCTTCAGACTTTGTCCAACTGCTGATGAAGGTCTTCAGCAGTTGTTGTGATGTCATGTGGGACTTAGAGATATATCAAAATTTCTTTCGAATGTAATTTCTTGGTAAGTACTTATTAGTTTTGATGACCTAATTTTCTTCCGAAGTCAACCTAATTTCTTCCGAAAGAAAACATATCTTTAATTCTTAAAACTCTAAGGAATATCATTAAGAAAAATTTTCTTTCACGGTAAACAGGGCTTATATTGCTGATGATATGGACAACTTAAGACACACGTATTTCAAAAATATTCTTGAAATTATTTTAAGAAAATCTACTCAAAGTTAACCATCCAAATAGTTGATTCGAGATACATAAATCTCTTTTTATCAAAAGCTTTCTTGTGAACAAATTAGCATATTGTTCATTTGTGTTAACTTTGACCAGTTTTATCAATTCCTTTTTAAAATTATTTTATCAATTCCTTTACAAAATTATCTCTTATCAAATGATACCTAATATTGATGTGCTTTGTCTTTGAGTACTGCACTGGATTCTCTATAATAGAGATAGTGTTATTGTTGTCTATATGGATAGGAGTCTCCTTGAAGTTAATCCATAATCTAACATCTGATTCTGAACTCAAAGCGCTTGAGCACAGCAGCTTGCAGCAGCAATGTGCTTAGCTTCAGCAGTTAATGTAGACACACAAGATTGTTTCTTTGTGACCTTGAGGTCATGGGTTCTAGCCGTGGAAACAGCCTCTTGCACAAAATTGTGCAAGGAAAGGTTGCGTACATCAGATCGCTTCGCGATCCGGCCCCTCCCCGGACCCTGCGCAAAGCGGGAGCTTCATGCACCAGGTACACAAGATTGTTTCTTGTATTGCCATTAGACAATCCTTCCACCAAGAAATTGACATCCCCCTGATGTAGACTTTGCAGTCATGTTGCAGCCACCAAAGTCACTATCTTTATAGGCATACAAAATGAAGTCAGAATTCTTTGGATACGAAAGTCCCATCTTGGGAGCTCCAATGAGGTATCTAATAATCCTTTTGATAACAACTAGGTGTGACATCTTGGGGTTGGTTCGATATCTTGCATAAATGCATATGGAAAACTTGATACCAGGCCTGCTGGCTGTGAGGTATATTAGAGATCCAATCATAGCCCTATCAAGATGTTCATCAACACACCCCCCCTCAAGATAGGTCCTAGGGAGTGGTTTCTAGCTATGGGTATCTTAGCAACCTTGAACTCAGTCAGATGAAATTTGATTAGTATGTCTTGCACATACCTTGACTTATTTATAAAGATGATGTTATCAACCTGCTTTACTTGAATTCCTAGAAAGAAATCGAGTTACCCCATGGCACTCATTTCAAATCTATTCTTCATCAGCTTCTCAATGTCTTTACAGAGCTTTGGATTAGTTGACCCAAAGATGATGTCATCTACTTAAACTTGAACCAGCATTAAGTCATTCCATGTTCCTTTGATGAATAGTATGCTATCAATAGTACCCCTCTTGTAGCTATGTTGGAGAAGAAACTGTGACAGTGCGTCATACTACTTTCTTGGAGCTTGATGTAGCCAATAAAGAGTTTTGTCAAGCTTGAAGACATAATCAAGATTATCTGGGTCTTCAAAGCCAGGTGGTTGCTTGACATACACTTCCTCATCTATTACCCCATATAAAAATGCACACTTTACATCAAGTTTATAGATCTTAAAATCTTTGAATGTAGCAAAAGCAAGGAATATACTAACAGCTTCAACTCTTGCCACAAGAGCAAAAATATTTGTGTAGTCAATCCCTTTTTCTTGAGTGTATCCTTGAACAACTATATCCTTGAACAACTATATCCTTGAACAACTAGTATTGCCTGGTTCTTGATGACAAGTCCTCTATTATCCTTCTTATTCCATGGGAAGTAGGTCTGCAACCTGAGATACTTTATACTACATCCTATAGTCAGCCATACTTTGAAGGCCAGCTGGAATACTAATCTAGACAAGAAGATCAATGTAAAGTCAAAGGGCAGATTGCCTTTTAACTAGTATCTATGACATGCCTAGCTCACATCCTTATCCATAACAAAAAGGATAAAAGTACAAAGTAGAAAGTTACAGACTCTAGGACCTTAATCTACTGTTGAGAAAAGCATGAAGATATCACCAACTTGTATAAGTTGATGAGCCTTCAGAGATGGCAGCGAAACATCGTTCAGCTTTTGTTAAAAGCATATCAGAGAAAACATGTCTTCTCTGTCTTCAGAAGAAATAATTCTCTTGGTTTCGTAAGACTTTGTCATTTGGTTTTGGAAAATTTGACACTTAGAGAAATTCTTTGTGCTTTTGTCAAATCTTCCGAAGTAACTTCCTTTATACTTTAGTGTGCATGCTAAGAGCTCTTTATTTACATCAGTCTCTAAGTTAACTCTTACAGTATTAAATTACTAATGTTGTTTGTTTAAGTAAAAGCTTATTTTCTTATGTATACTTTTAGATGCCTTTACTTGGTTGATAAATTATTAAGATCACGAGGATGGCATGGGTTGTAGCCATTTGACATAGACCAACACCCTTGTTAAAATAATTAAATATTTTTTATTTTAATTGACAATTATAAAATTTTATTTTATTTAGTAAACTCAAAATGTGTTCAATTTTATGATATGATTTACCAAATATAAGCACTCTTAGGTTCGGGGCCTTACACCTATATATATCCTACTGTCTCATTACATTACTTAATTAATTCATACAATATCTTATTTTTCTCACATGCTTTTTCTCAAATTGTTATGCTATCTGCTTAAATTATATAACAATAGATTATTTAGCAAAAGGAGTTTATATTACTTTTTGGTGATTAGATCAAAATTATTTTTGGAAATAATTAGCTAAGTATATAATCACATATAATTTTTCTTCTTTTGACAGCCAAATAGAAAAGGATAACTTAGTTTCTATGTTAATCTACGAGTGTTTATAATAGAAATTATGTTTAGCCCATGGAAAGCATCACTTGAAAATAAATAACTATAGTAAGGAAGAGAAGTGGAAGCGTGAGGAGGTCATGAGAGCCTGTGTGAACTAGCGGTACATTAGTGATCCCCACGCAGGGCCAAAAAGTAAGAGCATGGAAAGGTGAATAGTGCTGATTGAAAGAGGATGATGCCATTTCAATAAGGGAAGGAAGAAATAAATTGTTTTAGATTTTTTACTATTTTATTTAATAAATATTCAACAAACAATTTGAATTTTGTTTAAACACTCCTCATATTTAACTTTGTTTAAAAATCTAAATGCATATTTTACTAACTTTTTCTTTACCAGTCCAACTTAAAATCTATAATGTTAATTTAGGAAGTGAAATGAATAGAAGTTTATGGTGTTTTTGTTTTGACCACACCTTTATCAAGTTTTTGCTATGTAATCCTCCTACAGTGTGTGTACTACTGGTGTTGCATGGTGTACAAGTGTCTTCTACATAAAGCTATAATCGCCTTAATATTTCCACCTCTTTAATCTATATCTACATTTGTTGTTTAGGTAAGGTGGTTGGAGGTGAGAGCGAAGCTTTCGGGTTCGGTGTTGTGGCAGTGACGTCCAGTTGTCTATCGACCACCTTTTGTGGTGTATGTGTTGTAGTGACGTCCAGTTCTTTTCATCTTTAGCTTGATGATGATGGGCTATGGTGCATATGAGGGCCCTAATCTAGTGTTAATGGTGTGCTTTAGTGACTGGCATTGGTGATGTTGTAGATGATGGTTGGTGTCGTTTCTATTTTTGTTAGTTGTACAGAGAGATGGGGTTCAGTAGTCTCACAATGCCGCCGCTGTCAACCGCCTTGGGGCAGTCTCCCTCACCCGCCTCCCCTTGTCCAATGATGATTGCATGTTTCACAAATATCATTTTTGGATGGTGTTTGGTGTATGTTAGTAAAACTTTATATGTAGATTTGGGTCTGTAATCTATGTTGGGTTGTTAATGGGTTTTGTCGATGGTCTATTGTTGATTTTTTTCATCTTATTGTTGGTGTTTCTACCTATGTCGATAACGAGGTACTGTTGTTCATATGAGACACTTTGTCGGGTGTTTATTGGTGAGCACGAGCTCATTTAACACATGGTGTCATGGTACCTTTTTTCCGATTACCATGATGTTGACTGTTGTTGTTGGTGATTGTCACAAACTTATGATGATTTGTTGTTCGTATCATTCAGGATCGGATTTCGGGTGGTTTTTCTCTCAACTCACTGTGAATCAACACTCAGCAAGCAGTCTATGAAGAGTTGATCACAATATAACAAGTAACAAGCAGTAAGAAAATTTAACACATCAAGTAAATTTTCAAGGTACTTTTATATATTGCTTCTCAACTCAAAGGATTACAAGACACTTGGACTCAAATCACTTATCTAAAGAGTTACAGGGAGAAGATATATATAATACTACCTACAGCCGGATATACTTTGATACCAGCTGGACACCTCTAACCTTACATCTATACTACAAGACTCTAGGTGAGGTCTTTCAGACATTTTGTCTGAAAGTTGGTAGTCAGGACATGTCCCTGACTTACCTTTTGTCACCAACTAAAGTTGGTAACATGTACTATCATAAAAAGGTGAACAGTAGAATAAAGTATGGTCAACAACATGGCTCTTTAGGAAGATGCCATGCTGTATCAGAGGTCTGCAGCGGACTGTCAGGGACCATACTTTTATCTGCTGGACATAGCAATGTCTTCTGAAGGATAAAGTACTTCGGAAGAATAACTTCTTCCGAAGCCACTTATACTTCGGAAGACTGCTTCTTCCGAGGCTTGGAGTCTTGTTTGTCTTCGGAAGCAGACTTTGTCTTCAGCTCTTTCATCAGACTTTGTCTTCGGAAGCTCTTTCAGACTTTGTCTTCGGAAGCTCTTTCAGACTTTGTCTTCGGAAGCTCTTTCAGACTTTGTCTTCAGAAGCTCTTTCATCAGACTTTGTCTTCGGAAGTTCTTTCAGACTTTGTCTTCGGAAGCTCTTTCATCAGACTTTGTCTTCGGAAGCTGTCCTTCAGACTCTCGGAAGATCTCTTCTCAGCTTTGGAAGCCTTTGAATGTAGTACCAAAAGATGACTATGAAGTGATTTTGGTTGCACCATCCTTATCATGATCCAACAAACTCCCCCTAGGCTGATGCTACCAAAACTTCACTTCCCTCTTCTTCTCAAAGCTCTCAGCACCAAGGAGAGCAGGTGTTTATCAGTGTCTTCATTCTTTCCTGCTGTGGTGCTGAGAATCTTGTACAGGTCCTTGGTGGACAGAACCTCTACTCTGTCACCTTGGATTATATGTACCCTCTGTTGTGGCCCTCTGAAAAGAGTTAGTTCATGGGAAGTATAGTCATATTTCCATCGAACTATTGGTTCCAATTCAGTACCTTCCACCATCTGTAGAAGGTTGTGCCTTTGGTGGTTGGTCTTTCCTTGTCTTCCACTCTTTTCAGCTTCAACTCTTCTTCAATCTTGGCTCTTCTATTTCGTTCAGCCAAGTGGAGACCACTGATATGGTTTCTGATGTGTGCAGCAGTCTCAGAGTTGGAGGGATTGGAGAATGGCTTCTCTGCAAGCTCAGCAAGATCAAATCTGCTGAGATGCAGTAGAGAAGTGGCATTGAGCCTGTTGGTTTCACCATTCTCCCTTTCCACAACAAAGTTGTGAGAAGGTTCATCGAACCTCCACTGGATTATTGCATTTCTAGGTCCAGGAGATTGACCAGAAATCCTGTCCTCTTTCCTGGTATCCAGCAGAGTCACCAGTCTTCTTCTTAGCCTCTTCTCCTCAGCATTGAGGGTATCGGAGTTGAGACCAAGAAGTCTTGCAGCCTGGCCCAAAGTGTCTCTAGGCAATTCAAGAAATTGGCCTAGGGTGAGGGAGCTTGAAGAGTTATCAACATAGGTGATGTTGATAACTTCTCCCTCACAGGAGATGCTGCTCAAGGTAGTGCAGTTGATGAGCCTCGTCTTGAACTCCTTTATTTCCTCAAAGGAGAGATGTTTAGGAGGCTGAGGGGATGGTTTTGGTTGTTGTTGGGTAGGCTTAGGTTTAGTGGTTTTGGGTTGAGTCTTGGGTTTTAGGATGGGTAGTTTGGGTGGTTGAGGTGATGTGGTAGGTTTGGGTAGAGTTGTGGATTGAGGGGTGAAGGTTTCATCAGTGGGTTCGGGTTTAATGGGAAAAGGGGTTGGTTCTGGTGTGGGTTGTGGCGGTGGTTGAGTGGCTGGGGTGAAGACCATTCCTTTCATCCTCCTGTACATCTCCTTCCTTTTCCCCAAACGGATGTCAGCTTTAATTTCACTGACTATCCGCTGGAGTGTCCTTTCGGACATAGGTCCCACCTGCCTACCAGAGAAGCCATGAGCCCGGAGGTAGTCCTTCATCCAGGCTTTGTCAGTTGACTTCTTGGCAGCAGTGACCTCCTTCTCTTCCTCCCTCTTCCTCTTCACCTTCAACTTCTCCCTAGCAGAATTCTTCCTTTCCTTCTCCATTTGATCCTGCTCTTTATTGTGGAGCAGCAGGATCATGTCATCATCATGTGGAGACAGTTCAGGAAGACTGAAGCCTCTTGAGAGTAGGAACTTGATCCTAGCCTCTCTCAGCTTCAGGGCTGCCTCCCTTTGCTCTTGTTCTTCCTTCTCCAAGGCCAACCTGGCTTCTTTTTCTTGTTGTAGCCTGGTTGACCTCTCCAAAGTCACCAACTCCTCTAATGGTAGCAGGAGTATCTCCTCATTAGCAGCTCCTAGATTGATGAGCTAGTCAATGAGTGCTGTTCTTCTCTTCTGGTTGATTTCTTCCTGATTGGCTACAGCTGCCTTAGAACTAGCAGCTAGCAGCTTCTCAGTAGGAAACCGACCTTTCTTTTTGGCCTTCTCAATCTTCTCCTCCTCCTGAAGCTCTTCCGCAGTCAATTTTCTTTGCCTTTGTCTTTGATGGTGCTTGACTGTGGTGGTTCTTGGATGGAGGGTTATGATTGAGAAAGAAGTTCAGCTGGTGCTTGGGTTGGAGGAATGTCAGAAATGTCCTCCCTGCTCACCTCAGATGCAATTTCAGCAATGACATCTGTGATGGTCAGTTCCTCGGACATCTGAAATAAGCCTTCCGCAGCTTCTATTTCGGCCTCGGAAGACTTGTCTTGTTCTTCCGAGGCTTCCATGTAAGCTTCGGAAGCTTCAGCTAGAGCTTCGGAAGATGAGACTGCTGCAGATTCTGTCCCATCTGTTTCAGTTGCTGGGCCATCAGTCCCCATTTCCCCTTTGAAGCTAATCTCAGGTTCCATGAAGACCTTAGGTTGACCAACTTCCTCCACAGTGGTAGAAGGTGCAGTCAGTCTTTGAAGCTCCTCAGCCCCAAAGTATGCAAGTGTGGTGTCGGGGCTGGGCTGTTCTAGGGATGATCTCAATACAAACTTTGTGAAAAGTCTGTAGAGATCTTGAAGCATCCTTGAGTCAATCTCCAGAAAGGATTGAGATGACTCAGGTAGTGTAATGATTTGGGAAGAAATGAGTTGGGTCTATGGTTCCTGTTGTGTTTGTCTCTGAACTTTCTCCCCCTTTTTGGTAGCATCATCTTGAGAGCTAGATGAGGTAGAGGAAGAAGTCATTGAGACCTAGATTGGTACATGCCTAACAGACCTCTCCGTCTGTTTCTCAGCTAGTTTAGCCTTGAGAGAGTTAATCTCAAGTTGCTGAGTGGCAGTCCTTGATTCTAAGATCTTCACCTGTGATTCCAGATTAGAGACCTTAGAAAGCAAGTACTGAAGTGTTAGTTGCATACTTCCCTCATCTTCCTGAGAAGAATCATGGGGAGATGAGATAACATACCTAGTATGCTCACTCTCACCACCAGATGTGGCTTCTTGGCACCCTGGTTTCCCTTGCTCAGAGTCATCTCTTTCAGAGATGTCAATGGGCAAAGTTGCCGTAGACTTAGTCCTAATCATGTTACCACTGTCCTGAGAGCTCAATGAGAGACTCTGGGTAGTGGCAGCTGAGTCTACATGAGTCCCCTCCACATCAGTGGGACTCACCTCAGTAGCTGGCTTCTGATGGGGGCTAGAGACAAGGGATCCCTCTTGGCTCTGTTGATCTCTCAGTGGGTGTTGTAGATCAACTTCATGGCCATGGAAAGATGTAATTCTTCATCAGTTCGGAGTAAAAGGTCAGTGAAAGAGAGGGTGGTTAGTCCTACTGACCCGGGACCTAAGTCAATGTCTACATGCATTGAGCCTATGGTGGGGCTGTCCCTAGAAGGCTGCACAGGGGAGTGTAAGACTCACCCTGTGGGCTAAAGGCTTGGGGCTCGGGCTCAGGGGTTTGAGACTGAGGAGGCTCAAAACCCACATTGAGGTCAATTGTGAAGGATGGTGTGACCTCGGACTGAGTGGGAGCCCATGATTCCACTCTAGTCCTTTGGGTGTGAACAGAAGGAGCTTGTTCAATCAGAGTAGATTGAACAAGGGTTCATTTGGGGCGTCTCTGATATGTAGCTTTGATGGGTAAAGAGGCTTTTGGTATTGTGGTGGATGTTGCTGGTGTGGGTTCATCACCTGTGGGGAGAACAGGGATGTCACCAGGAGCTATGCGCTCAGTCATCTCTGGAGGTAATGGAGTGTACCGTCCAGTGAAGTTGGTGGACATCTTCTTCAGTGTCTTGAAGATGGTAGGCCTCATGTGTGGAACAGGAAGAGCAGCTGCGCAGACAAGCTTGCTTGGTTCCATCTCACAGTTGATTATGTGTTGAAGAAATCGGGGATACATGAAGAATGTATCCCTGCTCAGATTGGCGATTAGGTTGTTCAACACAAATCGTGAGTAGTTGAATCTGAGGCCTCTCACCAACCCATGAACTAGGCATCCTAGTTCATATGGGATTTGATCCCAACCCCCTGATTTGTTGGAGAGACAATGTAGAACAATGTGCAGCAGGAACTTCCAATGGTAAGAGAAGTTGAACTTGTATACTGTAGACCTGCTGACATCGCCTCCATATCCCATGATGATATAGGTGCCTTCCAAGTCTTCCTTGGGGAACTCAGTAGGAGCCCCATCATCGTGAAGCTCGAGATGCTCCCTGATGAGCTGTTCACTGATGACCAACTCTTGGCCACAAACTCTGGTTCTCAGGAGTCGAACCCCATTCATCACTGTAGTTTCACTGTTGCTCCAAAATTCTGACATATGGTTGGAGTATACGGTTGGGTTAACTGTGAGTGCTGTGAGGTAGGTGGATTGGTGAGAAAGGTGATGATTTGGGTGAAGTCGGCATCCCTTGACGAGTCAAGTAATGTGACTTGGTTATGCTGAGGGTTTAGCGCCATTGGAGAAAAGGTAAGCTTGAAATTTTGAGTGAAATTGAGGGTTTGACAGTGAAGGGAACAGTTAGGGCTGTAAAGTGGTAAAAGAAGATGAAATTGATGAGTCAAGATTATTTAGAAGGGGTGAATAGTGGTAGTGGTGGTAATAGGGTAACTGTTTTGGGGTTACCGTGGGTGGTATGGTGGTTTACGGCGGAGAAATGATGTTGGCGGCAAGGATAATTTTAAATAATCTGACATTATCAACAAAATCTTTACTTTTTACAGAGTGGGGCCCAAAAGATATCCGTTACATATAAAAACCTTTACTTCCGAGGGTAAAACATTTCTGAAGGTAATTTTCTTCCGAAGGCATCTTATCTTCCGAAGCTTGATATTGCTTCCGAAGGTAAAATTGTCCTTTGAAATCACTCTATCTTCCGAAGCAAGGCATTGCTTTCGAAGGTAAAGTTGTCTTTCCGAATGGAGAGTTGTATAAGTTTCGGAAGTAGATCTGATATAGAATCAATCGCTTCTTCCGAGACCAAAAACTCTTCCGAGAAGAAAATTTCCATTGAGAAATTTGACTTCGGAAGATATTCAGGAATATCTTCCGAGAGTTAATTCCTCTTCGGAAGGAGTTTACACTTGGAATAATTTAAAGATCTTTTGTAACAGGGCTTAAATTGTATTGACACAAGATATTACTCATTTAAAAGGTCTTCAAAAGAGGTAGTTATTCAATGTTTATCATCCCAATTGCTGATATGAGATACTTAAATCTTTGTTCATCAAATGCCTTTGTGAACAAATCAGCATATTGTTCATTTGAGTCAACTTTGATTAACTTTATCAGCTGTTTCTCATGAATATCTCTAATGAAATGATACCTGATATCAATGTGTTTTGTCTTGGAGTGCTTCACCGGATTCTCAGCAATGGAGATAGCACTGTTGTTGTCAATATGGATAGGAGTAGTTGATTTCTTGACATTGACATCCTCCTGATGTTGATTTCTTGTCAATATTGCAGCCACCATAGTCACTGTCAGAGTATCCATAGAGATTGAAATCACTATTTCTTGGATACCAGAGACCTAGTTTAGGTGCTCCTTTGAGGTATCTGAGGATTCTCTTTGCAGCAGCTAGGTGAGACACCTTTGGAGCAGCCTGATATCTTGCACAAATGCATGTGGCAAACATGATATCTGGTCTACTTGCAGTGAGATACATCAGAGAACCAATAATTGCTCTATACTGATGTTGATCAGTATCCTCCCCCTCAAGGTCAGGGCAAAGATTATGGTTTCTGGGTGTGGGTGTCTTGGCTGGTTTACAGTTCTTCATTTCAAATCTTTCTAAGATGTCTGAGACATACTTAGATTGACTTATGAAGAACCCTTCCTTCATCTGTTTCACCTGGATTCCAAGGAAAAAGTCCATTTTTCCCATGGAACTCATCTCAAACTTCTGCTTCATAATGCTTTCAAAGTCCTTGCACATTTGGTCGTTTGAAGAACCAAATATGATGTCATCAACATAGACTTGTACAAGCAAAATATCTTCTCCACTCCTTCTGATGAAAAGAGTCTTGTCAATGGTACCTCTAGTGTATCCATTCTTCAGGAGAAACTGAGACAAGGTCTCATACCACAGCCTAGGTGCTTGGTGCAGCCTATATAGAGCTTTATCCAGCTTGCACACATAGTTGGGGTGCTGTGGGTCTTCGAATCCTGGAGGTTGACACACATAGATTTCCCTGTCTATATCCCCATATAGAAAAGCACACTTGACATCAAGTTGGTAGACTTTAAAGTTTTTGGATGCAGCATAAGCAAGGAAGATTCTAACTGCCTCAAGTCTTGCAACAGGTGCAAAGACATCAGTATAATCAATTCCTTCCTCCTGGGTGTACCCTTGAACTACTAGTATTGCCTTGTTCTTGATAATCAAGCCTCTATCATCTTTCTTGTTCCTGAATACCCATTTTGTGCCTATGGGTACTTGACCAGATGGTAGTGGGCATAGATTCCAGACCTTTTGTCTTCTGAATTGAAGCAGCTCCTCCTGCATCGATTCAACCCAACTACTATCCTTTAAGGCATCTTCTACCTTCTTTGGTTCCATCTGAGACAGGAAGCATGAGTACAAGCAGACATTCCCATGATGAGTTTGTCCTCTTGTTCTCACACCCTCAGAGACATTCCCTATGATGTTCTCAGTTGGATGAGTGTTGTGAATCCTAAGACGAGGAATCACTTCCAGTTGCAGAGATAGGTCTAGGTTAGACATATTCTGACCAGGAACTGGAACACTCTGTCCAACTGCTGCTTTAGAGTCATTCAATGAGGACTGATTGAATGATTGAGAAACATCATCAATGGTTGGTTGTGAAGTAGTATTAACAGTTGCCTATTCCTTCAGAATACCACTTCCCTCAACCTGGTGTTGTAGTGGATCACCTGAGGAACTTTGAGGTTGATCAAGTGATTCACTTGTTGAAGCTTCACTATTTCTGGAGATAGTTACACTGTCAGATCTGTGAATAGTTGAAGCTTGTTGCCCTTCAGCTCTTGGAGAATTTGGAATAGGTCTGGGAAGCTCATATAGTTGACCTGCATCAGCATCAGCATCACTTTGAGCACCTGTTCCAGCTAAAACATTCTCACAAGATGGTTTAGAATAGTTTGGAAACAATTCTAAGTCAAAGATATACTCAGGTCCATTCCCCCTAACACAAGGAGTGTGCTCATTAACAACTATGTTGGATGACTACTCAAATTGTTGATTCTTGATATTGTATACTCTATAAGCTTTAGAGCTAGAAGAGTATCCAATAAAGATAGCATCATCCGACTTCTCAGCAAACTTTGCCAAGTTGTCCTTTGTGTTAAGTATGGTACACCTGCAGCCAAAGGACCTTAGAAAGCCAATGAACGGTGGCCTCTTGTTCCATAACTCATAAGGGGTTTTTCCGTGGGGCTTAACTACAAGAACCCTGTTCTGCACATAGCATGCAGTGCTGACTGCCTCTGCCCAGAATGTTAGAGGCAGCTTTGAATCAGCTAACATGGTCCGAGCAGCCTCAATAAGTGTCCTGTTCCTCCTCTCAGCAACACCGTTTTGTTGAGGAGTTCTGGGAGCACTATATTGTCTGGCAATCCCTTTTGAGTCACAGAATGAGTCAAGAACAAAGTTCTTAAACTCAGTCCCTTGATCACTTCCAATAATCTTAACCTTGTGATCAATTTGATTTTCTATTTTAAGAATAAAAGATTTTATAGTTTCAGCAGTTTCATCTTTACTTCTTAAAAAGAATACCCATGTAAATCTTGTAAAATCATCAACGATCACAAGGCAGTATGATTTCCTTCCAATGCTCATTATACTTATGGGACCAAAGAGATCCATGTGCAATAAGTGTAATGGAGTAGTGATAGAGTTAACACATTTGGATTTATGAGATGATCTGTGTTGTTTCCCTTTCAGGCATGCAACACAGTTATCTTTGCAGAAAAATTCCTTTTTAGGACAAACCATGTAACAAGTTATTTTTAGCCAATTTATTCATTGTTTTAAAATTCACATGACACATGCGTTTATGCCATAGTGTTGACTCATCACTATCAGCTTTGGAAAGAAAGCATGATACTTCACCCATAGGAGAAGCATTGTTCATATCTAGCTTGTACATATCCCCTTTCCTGGGAGATCTGAGAAGCACCAATTCCGGAGGAATTGTCATCCCTGGTCTGAGGATAATGCACTCATGTTCTGTGAAAAGCATCTGATGCTTCTGGTCACAGAATTGAGAAACACTTAACCGATTGTGTTCAAGCTGTTTGACAAAGTGAACTTTGTCAATGTTTATTCTGCCATTGGATATACTTCCTCTGCCAGAAATATATCCTCCGGCCTCACCTCCAAATTGGACAGGCCCTCCATCAAAGTTCTGGAATTGTTGAAGGAGAGATCTGTTCCCTGTCATGTGCCTGGAGCATCCACTATCTACAATCCAGATATTGTTGTTCTTGTCAAATGGATGTCCCTGCATATAAGATGAGATGGTTAGTTTTGTTTGGAAGCCCAAGCCTTGCAGGTCTCGGGCTCTTCCAAAGATAGTGACATAATTGAACCAAAAGATATGCAATGGGGTTCAATAGAGGTCATTGTTGAAGAAGAGGTTTGGGCTGCAGCATCTTCCTTGATCTTCCAATCCATCCTTTGGTTGATCTTTGAGGATGAGCTTGTTGAAGCTTTTGTAGCATGGTCTTCTTCCGAAGCTTCTCTCTTTTCGGAAGAAGCCTTCACTACCTTTTCTTCCGAAGTAGTCTTCTTCTGAGATGGTTTCAAGGGAGCCTTCTTGTTCTTCCGAACCTTAGAAGGTTTGGCTTCTGAAGCCATTTTCCCTTCGGAAGAAGTAGTTTCTTCCGAAAGCAACTTGGCTTCCGAGACCAACTTTCCCTTTTCATCATTTGGACCTTTTGAAGTGGTCCAACTGAGAAACCTTCTCTGACTCCTTCTTGTCTAACATTATTTGCATAATGTGTGCTTGCTGGATTGTAGTAACAATCTTTAGCCATGTGGTTGTGCAGACCACACATTATGCATGCAATGTTAGTCTTCTGGGAACTTGCAGGTTGCTGTTTCTTGGGTTTCTTCTCTTCATCAGCAACTTTCCCTTTCAACTTCTGATCCTTCAGTAGGACAGGAGTGCTGGTACTACACTCCTTTCCTGAATCAGGAGTACCTACCACTTGAAATCCGGCAGAAATGAAGACACCCTTTTGCTTAGGGTCAAACTTAAGCTTGGACTCTGCAACCTTCTTGGCAGTCCTTCTAGCAGCTTTAGCTCTGCTTCTTCTTGCCCTGGTGGTCAGGATTTGATCATCACAGGTGGAGATGGGTGTATCCTCCTGTTTCTCCCCTGTGGAGGCCACTATTTTTGCTTCATCCTCTAGTTCCAATGGAGAAGGGTCAGCAGTTGGAACCTCTTGCTCTTCAGTACCACATCTAGGTAGTCTAATAGACTCATAAGAGTGTGGTGGAGCTATTTCACTGGTTCCCAACCCTTCTTTGTTTTGATAAAACATTTTGGAATGAGAGGTTGATGCAAGAATAGTTTGGAAGCTTTGCTCAGCAATAGCTTGCTTCCTGGCCTGAACCTCAGCTGTGACTAACTGGGCTTGAACTTCAGAAAGTTTGGAGATCAGATCTTTGATTTGAGTCTTATAGTTAGTCTTTTCATGTTTCAAAAGAGACACAGTTTTCTCTAACTCATCAATTTTCCTTTGATAGTCAGATTCAGCTCTTTTAAAGTCAGATTTTAGCACATTTAAAGACTCAACCTCAGATCTGATTTCCGAAATGTAATCCTTATATAGTTTAACTTTAGCAATACAGGCAGCAGTACAAAGATGTTCATATACCTGATCATCATCTGTTCCGGCCATGAGTGCTTGAGCGGGAGTCATATCCTGTACCATGAAGCTCCAGTCAACTTCCTGAGCAACAGCAGCTGTTTCAGTTGACTTTTCTTCATGCTTGGGAGCAGTGGGATGTGTGGAGGCCTGTGGGGTTCCCGGGTTGTTCTTGGGAGCCTTGCATTCCCTAGCAAAGTGACCAAGTTGGTTGCGGTTGTAGCACCTTGCTTTGCTCTTATCAAACCCAAACTTGCTGTTGACTGGGTTTTGTGGGAATTGCCTTCCAGTTCTCTTGAAGAACTTCTTCGCTCTGTAAGTTAAAAGAGCCATCTGCTGGACAATGTCCATATACTCCACATCATCTGGACTGAAGCACTCAAGATCATCAAAGCAGTATTGAAAATCACCAGAGTGTCCACTTCCAGAGACAAAGGCACAACTATCCTGAAAGGAGTTATGTTGAACCTTTTGAGACTTTGGAGTCTCAGGTAGAGTGATGAAGGGTCCAGTATGTGAGTTGTCAGGGTAGCATAGCAACTGATGTTGTGGTTCCATGCTTTCCCTTTCAACCACATGAAGGGCTGAACTCTGTTGGTTATTGGAGTGGTCAGAGGAGTTCTGCATGTTCATCTCCATCTGAAATGCACTTAGGATACCATACAACTCTGTGAGAGAAAGAGTCTTAAGGTCCGAAGTTCTCTTGATGATAACACAGTAGTGAGTCCATAGTTTAGGAAGAGAAGACATGAACTTCCTAACTATGTCTCTGTTCTCAAGAGCTACTCCAATATCCGCCAGAGTATCTACTAGCTCAACATACCTGAAGTATTGTTGAGTCAAGGTCTCACCGGCCTTGAAAAGTAAAGTTCTCAAACTGCTGCTTCAAGAGATCTTTCTTGTTCTCTTGGGTTTCCTTGGATCCCTCATACATCAGCTTCAGTGCTTCCCATAAATCTTTAGCAGTCTTGCACTTCTTGAAGCGTCTGTAGACGGAGTTGGGGAGAGCAGTTTGGAGACAAGTCATAGCCCTTTGATCTAGCTCTATTCTCTTCCTGTCTTCCTCTGAGTAATCATCAACATCTTTTGGAATGATGCGATTACCAGTGGCAGATGTAGTGCTTGGTATGAAAGGACCATTGACAATGGAGTCCCACATCCTTGAGTCTTGACACTTGATAAAGCCTTCCATCCTGATACACCATGTGTCAAAGTCTTCAGGGGTGATCATAGGGGACTTGGTCAAGGTACCAGTTTCCATATCAGCCTTGGAGAGAGCAGCCATTTGAGTGAGTGGATTGTGGTGAGGAGTGAAAAACAGGTTGATTCGGATGGTAAGATCTCACAATCAAGAGCCTGGAGCTCTGATACCAATTTCAGGATCGGATTTCGGGTTGTTTTTCTCTCAACTCACTGTGAATCAACACTCAGCAAGCAGTCTATGAAGAGTTGATTACAATATAACAAGTAACAAGCAGTAAGAAAATTTAACACAGCAAGTAATTTTCAAGGTACTTTTATATATTGCTTCTCAACTCAAAGGATTACAAGACACTCGGACTCAAATCACTTATCTAAAGAGTTACAGGGAGAAGATATATATAATACTACCTACAGCCGGATATACTTTGATACCAGCCGGACACCTCTAACCTTACATCTATACTACAAGACTCTAGGTGAGGTCTTTCAGACATTTTGTCTGGAAGTTAGTAGTCAGGACATGTCCCTGACTTACCTTTTGTCACCAACTAAAGTTGGTAACATGTACTATCATAAAAAGGTGAACAGTAGAATAAAGTATGGTCAACAACATGGCTCTTTAGGAAGATGCCATGCTGTATCAGAGGTTTGCAGCGGACTGTCAGGGACCATACTTTTATCTGCTGGACATAGCAATGTCTTCCGAAGGATAAAGTACTTCGGAAGAATAACTTCTTCCGAAGCCACTTATACTTCGGAAGACTGCTTCTTCCGAGGCTTGGAGTCTTCTTTGTCTTCGGAAGCAGACTTTGTCTTCAGCTCTTTCATCAGACTTTGTCTTCGGAAGCTCTTTCAGACTTTGTCTTCGGAAGCTCTTTCAGACTTTGTCTTCGGAAGCTCTTTCAGACTTTGTCTTCGGAAGCTCTTTCATCAGACTTTGTCTTCGGAAGTTCTTTCAGACTTTGTCTTCGAAAGCTCTTTCATCAGACTTTGTCTTCGGAAGCTGTCCTTCAGACTCTCGGAAGATCTCTTATCAGCTTCGGAAGCCTTTGAATGTAGTAGCAAAAGATGACTATGAAGTGATTTTGGTTGCACCAGCCTTATCATGATCCAACATATCATAAGGCATGTGATTTGGTTTTTATTTTTCACTGGTGATGAACAGTTGTTTGTCTAAGGCATTTGGCTTGACTTTATATGCATAATGGTTGTGATGATATCAAAAGGGTTAAAATTGCTTGGTGCGACACCAATTTTTAGCCTTTCATCGTGACATTTCATGTAACGACGTGCTACTTTATGTTTGGATTAACAATGCATCGTGTGTCTTTATTTGTCCTTTTCACACAAGTTGAGTAACAAACCTTTGGTCATGATGATAGACATGTGTCGGTTGCTTTAATGTGGTTGCTCGCTGGTTCTGAGACCGATGTCCATCACAGCGCAACGCTTGTGGATGAACACTACTCGCTTTATTGAAAAACAGACTTATCTTTAAAAGTATAAACATAAATACACCATTTTTGGTGTTGAAACGTCTTTTCACATGTGCTCTAATTTATTGTAATATAAATCTGTATTTTGATTTGATTTCATCTAAGTTGTAATAATGCCAAACTAAATTTACTCATTAATTGAAGAATGTGCATATGTATTTGAAATCTTACGTAGATGAAAGTGTTAGAACTTCAAACATAATCTAATTTAAAATGGTTTTCGTAATTAGAATGAATACAGACAAACATAGATTTAAGAGCGCATCAGTAAATTTTCAATTATTATGCATATATACAATATATTTAAATCTTATGAATACGCCAGACTGTTACACCCTAAAAAGTATAGGCGATCTTGTATGAACGAGGTTTGCAAAGGGCCTGTAATGGCTTCAATTTGGCCATGGACATGCCACAAAAAGCAGTCATGTCGATCTGCTCTATGCTTATCTTCTCCCATTCAAATGCTTGGATCAAAGTTCCCAATGCTAACCCGAGGATACGATAGCCCAAATTAGTTCCAGGACATCCACGTCTACCAACGCTAAAGGCAAGCATTTTATATTTATCCTCACCACCACCTCTCCTATCAAATCTTTCAGGCTTAAACTTATTTGGTTCATCCCACAAGATGGGATCCCTCTGGATGGCCCATGCATTCACCATCAACATTGTTCCCCGTGGCACCAAATACCCACCAATTCTAATATCATCAGAGGCTTCGCGTGGAAGTAATAAGGGAAGAGTTGGGTACAAACGAATACTCTCATTAATGACGCTCTCAAGGTAACTTAGTTTATCCAAATCTCTTTCTTGTAACAAATGGTCACCACTAGCATGACCGTCAAGCTCATTCTTGATCCTTTCCATAGCATTTGTGTTGTTGAGCAACGACGACATACACCACTCGAGTGTTAAATATGGTGTTTCAGTACCAACGACTAGCATTATCTGCGAGTTTAACGTAAGAATGTGGTTAACATCCTTCCCAATTATCACAAAATAAGAAAATTCACATCGTTCAAAATTCTAGAATTAATGATCTTTGTATAGTTTCCAGCGAGATGATAGTTAGCATCCTTCCTAGTTATCCCAACATTGAAAATTTTTCACATCATTCAAAATTCTAGAATGAGGCCCTTGGAATAGTTACGGCGAGATTATGAAACTTTTACAATACTATATCCTAAAATTAGATATCAAACCTATTATTATATCCTTATATTATTCGGTTTGAATAAAGTTAAAATTTTAAAATAAAAAATATTGATAATGTAATCTAAGTAACAGATAAAATAAAAGATGTAATGTCAAGACGAAATATATCTATAATAATATAATGTAACTGTGTTTAATAATAGTAATATATAAAGTTATATGATATGTAAACTTTAATAATTGGGTTTTGATTATTTAAGAAATCAATTACTATTAGGATATTACAATCATATTAAATGATAAATTATTTATTCAAAATATTAACAAATTTATAAAATTTGATTTAATTGAATTTTCATTATATATATATATATTATATATATATATATATATTTATATATATATATTTTATTTATTTATATATATATATATATATATATTATGTATATATATATATATATTCTTTCGACTAAATTACAAATTTTATCCTTTATTAATATATGAAATTATATGTTATGTCTTTTAGTTTTTAATAATTACATACAGTGTACTTTTATTAAAAGATTTGTATACATGTTGTCCTTTACACTAACTATTATCGAAATGTACAGTTAACTCAATTATATGGCCCCTCATACAGTTAACTATCATCAAATATATTAAAAACTTATAAAAAATAAAAGTTTTAAATGAGAAAAGAAAATTAAAATATTTCAAAACTTTAGGTAAGTTGGTGAAACCAATCACTCTTGATGTGTGTTCATTCGACTAATCATCAAAACATTTAATCAAAACAACCTCCAATAACATTTACTAAATTAAGAAGTATAAGTCACATATCATTTAGAATGTCAGGAATTCAACAATAAGCACCAAAAAATATATATAAATACTTTATAAACTACGCACACCAACAAATAATAAAAGATCAATAACGAACATAAACTTGAAGATCACTTGTGATTCTTTGAATTCTTATATAATTGTAAAAGTCAGAAAATGAACTATGAGTCGCTCATTAATTACACAACAACAATGCATCTCATGTGAAAAATACATAACTGATTTAATTATACATTTAACTGAAAGTTAGTGTAAAGAATAATGCATATGCACATATTTTACAAAAGGATATTGGACGTAATTATTAAAACTAAAATATATATCATGTAATTTTATATATTAATAAATGACATAATTTGTAATTTACTCTATTCTTTACGATGAAAATTAAAACTTGAGATTAGGTTTGAAAACTTTGATATGATTGATTTTGTTTAAATAATAAGTTTATTGTGATAATTACACATGAAAACAATCCTAAATGAATATCCTAAGGAGAGAAAATATGACACCTTAATTATTATTTCATTAATATATATAGATTGTATTTTGAACAATCTGTTAATTTCTAAAATTTGTTCTCTACATATATAAAATAGAAGTGCTTTATGGCATAAACAATAGTTAATATGCGAATAATTGATATATACCGTACATTAAACAGGTATACATTTCGAAATTATATTTCAGAAAAAAGTTGAGTTTCAATTTACACCTTAAGATTTTTGTTAAAAATAACAATTTTCCTTCAAAATATTAAAAAAATTAATTTAAGTGCAAAAGTTTCATAATTTGTTTCAATTTCAATTCAAAGTTTTATTAGTTCTTTCAAATTTATTCAAAATAATAACTTTTAGAGTGAAAGTGAAATGACATATGAAACTTTTGAATTTAAATTGATATTTTTAATATTTTATAAGAAAAGTGTTATTTTAGTCAAATCTTAGGGAGTAAAATAAAAATTAACTCTTAAAAAAAATTTAACAATATAGTCTTAAATTTCAAATTGTAAAATTCAGAGAAGACACAATACATGGAAACCCGATTACTGTTTTGCAAATTATTTAAAGAATATAAATCAGAAATCAAAAAAAAATTGAAACTAGTATATTTTAGAATTCATTTTGTAACATATTAAAATCTCTACGAGCGGTATTTTTTTTAATCAAAACTTCTTATTTGACATACCTATTTGACATTACATTAAGGTGTTTCTTAAGGTGTTTCTTGTAACACAATATTAGTGATGCAACCTTTTTTTAAGGTGTTTCTTGTTACGCTGGGTGAGTGGGGTATAATAGATATCAGGAGACATTATGCTGCCCCGAGATTATGTTCGGTGACGAGAGATACAATACGGGGAAAAAGGGTTATAGATTACGAGTGGCATCGTGGAATGTAGGAACCCTTACTAGTAAGTTATTAGAGTTAATAGATGTGTTAAGGAAACGTAGGGTTTCGATAGCGTGCCTTCAGAAGACTAGATGGCGGGGTGGGAGGGCAAAGGAGTGTAATGGTTATAAACTATGGTATTCAGGGTCAGATGGAACAAAAAATAAAATAGGTTTTCTAGTTGTTAAAGAACTTCAGGATAATATAGTGGAGGTGAGAAGATACGATGATAGACTTATGTTGTTAAGAATAGTAATAGGGGACGAAGTAGTGGCTGTAGTTAGTGCGTATGCACCGCAAGTTGGATTAGAGGAAACAGAAAAAAAGAAGTTCTGGGAGAGTTTAGATCAAGTTATGAGAGACATACCTCGAGAAGAAAAAATATGCACAGGAGGAGATTTTAATGGGCATATCGGTAAGGACAATGATCATTTCCCCTTTGTGCATGAAGGCTTTGGGTATGGTCTGAGGAATGACGCCGGTAGCGAGCTTCTTGACTTTGCATTAACGCATGACCTAAGCATCATAAATTCGTTTTTCAAGAAAAGAGACTCGCATCTAATTACGTTTAGTAGCCGCGGGAGAGACAGTAGTCACTCAACATTACGTTTAGCAGTGCCGGGAGAGACAGTAGTCATAGATATATTATTTGTTGATGAGGGGAGAAGACCGTAGCTCGTGGAAGGACTGTAAGGCAATCCCGGGAGAGACAGTAGTCACTCAACATCACATGTTGGTGGCAGATATACACGTAAAGAGAGTAATTGTCCAACCAACTAAGAGAAGTAGACCTACGATCAGATGGGGCCAGCTCAAAGACGAAAAGATTACCATCTTTAGAGATAAGATCGTACCAATGAACCTGACTGAGCCACAGGAAGACGCCAACCAAAAGTGGGAGGCTATGACAACTAGAGTCATTCAAGCAGCTAAAGAAACTCTTGGGCTTACAACAAAGAGGACAATCGGTCATAAGGAATCCTGGTGGTGGAAAGAAAATGTACAGGAGAAGATAAGAACTAAACAATAAAGTTTTAGAAAGCTTTTACGTTGTAATAATGAGGAAGAACGAGCAGAGCTGAAAGATAAATACAAGGAGGCTAAACGAGAGGCGAAAACGTTTGTGTCAGAGGCAAAGAACACAGCGTATGAGAGGATGTATAAGCGATTAGAGACAAAAGAGGGCGAACATGACATGTTTAAGATTGCCAAGGCAAGAGAAAGTAGAAGACAGGACTTGAGAATGGTGAAGTTTATAAAGGCTGCGGATGGAAAGGTCTTGGTGAGGGAGAAAGACATCAAGGGGAGATAGAAAACTTACTTCGATAACCTTTTTCAAGATAATGAACCGTAATCAACAAACTGAGATCGATAAAACAACTCAAACAACGCAACAAAACAAGTGTTATTGTAGAAGCATCACAATCGATGAAGTTACGAGAGCTTTGAAGAAAATGGGAAGGGCTAAGGCGGTGGGGCCAGACAACATACCGATTGAAGTGTGGAAGTGTCTGGAAGATGAGGGCCTGCAATGGGTAACGGACTTATTCAACACTATCTTTAAGACCGGGAAGATACCAGAGCAGTGGAGACGCAGTGTCATAGTCCTCATATATAAAAAAAAGTAGGTGTCCAATCTTGCGCAAATTACAGGGGAATAAAGCTATTGAGTCGCACGATTAAACTATGGGAAAGAATTATTAACATGAGAATTAGACGAGAAACTCAGATAGCGGTAAACTAATTTGGATTTATGCCAGGATGCTCAACAACAGAAGCTATACACGTCATAAGGAGGTTAATGGAGAAATATAAAGAAAAGAAAAGAGACCTCCATACGGTATTCATTGACCTAGAAAAAGCCTTTGACAGTGTGCCACGACAACTCATTTGGGAAAGTCTACGAATTAGAAGGGTACAAGAGAGGTATATCAAAATAATACAGGAGATGTATGACAGGGCAAAAACTTGTGTACGAGCACCTGTCAAAGACAAAGATTTCTTCCGTTGGAAGTGGGACTCCACCAAGGATCAGCATTGAGCCTATTCTCTTCACAGTAGTGTTGGATGAGATGACCAAGTCTATACAAGAGCCAGTCCTAAGGTGCATGCTATTTACGGATGATATTGTCTTAATATCAGAATCTAAGATGGTGCTTAACGAGAGGCTAAAACAGTGGAGAGCAGCACTAGAGCGTAGAGGCTTAAGGATAAGTCTTTCTAAGACAGAATACATGCATTGTAACTTTAGTAATAAGGCAGAAGAGGACATCTAAATCAGTATCCATGGCATGGCGGTCCCACAGACGTCTAGGTTCAAATACCTTGGCTCATACGTACAGGAAGTCGGAGAGATACACAGCAATGTAGCCCACCATGTGCAATCAGGATGGTGCAAATAGAGAGCAGCATCAGGGATCTTGTGTGATAAGAGGTTCCCAGCAAAACTAAAAGGAAAAATATACAGGGCGGCAGTACGTCCAGCTATGTTATACGACACAAACTGTTGGGCCATAAAGAAATCGCACAAGAGACAAATAGAGGTCGCAGAAATGCGAATGCTGAGGTGGATGTGTGGACACACAAGATTGGATCGGATAAGAAACGACGTCTTTCGCCACAGGCTAGAGGTGGCTTGTATCACAGATAAAATACGAGAGGGAAGATTAAGATGGTTTGGGCACGTGAAGAGGAGAACGATGGCAACACCTGTTAGAGCAGTAGAGATCATCATCTTAGAGGGTAGGAGGATTAGAGGTAGACCTAGGTTGACTTGGGAAGAGATTAGTAGGCGAGATATGATAGACTTGCACCTCTCTGAGCACATGATCGAGGATAGGAGTAAGTGGAGGCGTAGAATTAAAATCAAGGACTTTTAGTGGGTTTTGTGGGTGGGAAGGGTAAATGGTGACATGTGGCGGGACCCCCAGCGTGAGGTGTAGTTTTCCTCATCTGCCCTTTTTGGGTGTTACATGCTGCTTTTTGTGATGTGCGCACTATCTAATTCTTCATATGACATTTACCTATGTGTTGTATGCTATATATTATAATTGATATTGTTATTGCCTTTGTTAACGAGTCGGAGGTCTTTTCAGAAGCGGTCTCTCTATATTCAAGATAAAGGAAAGACTCGCCACCACATACCCCTCCCAGACCCTGCTCTCTAGCGGGATACACTGGGTATGTTGTTGTTGTTATTGTATTTGACATTACATTGTTACTGTTAATCTATATCTATAGTATCTAATAAATCAAAGTTTCTTTTGCCAATTGTCGTTCTGCTAATCAACTTTTTCTACCACTTGTTATTTTTCTAGACATCCACACATTAATTTCCCTTCAAAGGTAAATTCTCATACAAATTTCTCTCTCTTATTAAAATGAATTTGATTAATTGATATATTTCTCTCTCTGGTCTAGATTTTTTTTTTAAAAATCAAACTATCTTTTTTTTAAATACATTCTATTAAAGAAATTAGAAATCACATCTTTTAATTAAAATTTAAATAATAAAATACTAAAATTTTATATAATATGAAATTTTCTAAAACACTAAACCTTTTTCTAAACAAAACATTTTAAATAGTTTTGCTTTTAAAAAAACTATAAACATGTGAATTTTTATATAAACAGTCTTACTAAAACAACAAGAATAATTACAAACCAGAGTTTTAAAAAATAAGATTTTTATAAAAATTATTTTTTAATATCTTAAGCATATGTTTAAAATGAAACTATTCAGATAACGTAAGTTAAAAATAGTATAATTGTTTATTTGTTGAACTATTACGTATATAATAATTTTAATCATATTTTATATTAAAATATTATATTTTAACTATTCGTGTTTATTACTAACTATAATCCGTTTAATTAATGAGTTTTTAGCATATGTATCTATCTACAAAAGGTAAAATAAATGTGGAACAATTGTAAGCGTCATTATACTTACTTTCACATTTATCTGTATTATTAATAATAATATTGAATACTAAGAATATTACTCATACCATTTTCAAATGTATAATTTAATAGATTTAAAACCTATTTTTTTATTAAAAAACACTTTTTAAAAACAAAAATTTTATAAATATTGAATACAACGAACTTTAAAAAAAATCATTTTTCTTATCACAAATATTTAAAAATCATCTTTTTTATTTAAAAATCATAATTTTTGATAAAACAAAAGTTTAAGAAAAATACATAATTGTTTATTTACTTAAAATAACTATTTGTACGTAATTATAATCGTATTTTATCTTCAAGCATCATTTTATAATGTATAAATTTTTTTTATTAACTATGTAATATTTTATTTGTTCAATCCGTGTAATACATTGTTACTAACCTAGTACTTTTATAAACGAGTTGAGATAACATGCGTCCATTTGTTTCGAAGAAATTACATGAACGTTTAATATAAATATCAAAAAAAGTTATATAATTGGTTATTTGAACATTTGATTAAACTTTTAGAACCATCTGACCTTTACATAAGTGATAAGCCAATAATCTTAAGACGTAAATGAAATAAAATATGTTGGACCAAAAGAACCAATGAGCCAAGATCAGGAAAACCTCTAAGTCCCACATGCCACTGCAACAACTGATGAAGACTCCCATCAGCTGTTCTGACAAAGTCTGAAGAATAAACAGCTGAAGTTCAAAGAACTGAAGTACAACAGCTGAAGATCCCAAAGTACTGAAGACAAGTACTGAAGTCTAAAGTACTGATAAACACAAGTACTGAAGACTTCAAGTACTGAAGACAAGTGCTGAAGATCAAAGTCTGAAGAACTGAAGAACTGATGAACAACTGCTGATGCACAAAGTCTGAAGACAACGACTGAAGACATCAGCTGATGACAACTACTGAAGTCATCAGCTGATGAAACATCTGAAGACCAAAGTCTGAAGACCAAGTGCTGAAGTTTCAGAGTTTGTCACAACAGCTGAAGAAGTCTTCTTCAGTTGTTGTGATGGTTTTTCCTTTTCAGTAGTTTATTTTTGTTTCAGTAGTTGTACAACAACTGAAGAGCATGTTCTTCAGTTGTTATAGTATCAGTAGTTATAAACGACTGAAGAGTTTGTTCTTCAGTCGTTGTAGGATTTCAGTAGTTTACTCTTGTCAGCACTTAGGAACTTTTGTAAGAAGATGTCAGTTGTTGACATCTTCAGTAGTTTTATGTTTTGTCAGTTGTAATTTGAATATTCAGTGATGTCAGAAAAAGGACATCACGCCCATCCTTTTGCCGCCTATAAAAGGATGGGTAACCATACTGTTTTAATTGCCGAAACGTGCGAACCAATAGAACATTTATTGTTTTGCAGAAACTCTTCTCTCTATGTTCATGCTTTAATTTGAAATATCTTTTATGTTCTTGCTTTAATTGCTAATTAATGAGCTAAATCCGCTGCAAACATAATCTAATTGATCAACGAGAGAGGCTGAGATCCTGTCAAATGGTATCAGAGCAGGTTAATCATTGATCGATCTTACCATTGATCATTTGAAACTGCTCTTTTGATCTCTCAGTTTGATCGAATTAGCAATTTGCAAGAGTTAGTCATAGAGAGTAAGTTTCTGCAGTTTCTGGCCAAAATCTTGAGATCTTTTGGTGGTTTTGAGTTACGTTTGTCGTGTTTAAACTTGTTTTTGACCAAAACCTGAGATGACAACACCAACCAATGATCCTCACAATACTGGTTCCGCAACCAAGCCTCCGATGCTGGTTAGGAACGAGTATAACATATGGCAAAGACGTATGCTACACCACTTGGCTGTCAACAGTGCTGGTTGTTGGAAGTCAGTGGTGCATGGGCCATACAAGCCTATGGTGAGCGTCCCGGAGTCTAATGAACAGGTTGCCAAGAAACCTGAACAATATTCGGACGAAGATCTAAAGCTGTTCGAAATTGATGCCAGAGCCCATGGAATTTTAGCCATGGCCATTCCAAACGAGATATATTCAGGGCTCTTGCATCATGAGTCTGCTCATGACCTATGGGTTGCTCTAAAGGAACAATTTGGAGGAACAGATTTGGTCTTAGCAAACAATAGGGAAATCCTTGCCCATAAATATGAGACTTTCTCATATAGAAAGGGTGAGACTCTGACCCAGCAGTTTGAACGGTTCTCTTGTTTAATCTCTGAGCTGAAGATGGTTAAACAAGAGTACTCCAAAAGCCAGATGAACAACAGGTTCCTCAGGTCATTGCCTGAGAGATGGGACACATATACCATTGTCCTACGCTCTAGTGCTGACCTTGACACTCTATCTCTCACCCAACTTCATGGGAAGCTACTTACTTTTGAGAGAGAGGTAGAGCAAAAGAGGAAGTTGTCATCTTCTGGCAAACTTGCTGATGACTTTGTCCAAGGTAATGCTGCCTTGATAAGTCATGAGTCAGAATATGCTTCATCTGAAAGTTCTTATGATGAGCATATTGATTTCTCTACAAACTCAGAACAAGCTTTTGTTGGTGTCAGTAGTTTAGGAGGAGGTGGTGACAACTTGTGTTTTCTGATGGAGGATTTGAAGGGCATTCCAGATGATGATCTGGAAGAGATGGATATTTTGAACCAATGGCAATGATAAATATCCGATCTCAGAAGTTCTACAAAAGAACTGGTAGGAAATTCCCAGGACTCTCTGGCAAAACCAAAGTTGGTTTTGACAAAGCAAGTTGAGGTGTCACAAGTGCCAAAGGCTTGGACACTTTGCAAGAGAGTGTAGATCATCTGGATCTAACTCATCTGCACCCTTTGTGACTTTTCCCAGCAATAGCTCACAGCACAAAGGGCAACCTTCCTACAGTTCTCCCCATCCATCTCAAGCACAAGCACCACCTGCTTATTTTGTGCCACAGGGTCATATGCCTTATCCTTACCCCTGTTACTACATGTCTCAGCCTGGTCAAACTCAAGCACCCTCGGCTCAACCACCTCATGCTCTTCCAGAGCCTCATTCTTCCCAATCTCATCACCACACACAATCTCAACAACAAAGCTTTTTCACCCCAACTGCTGTTGACTGGAGTAGTCTACCAGAAGAGCTATCTGGTCAGGAACCACTACTCCAAGGTGCTGGTCAACATGGTGGTGACCAACCTTTTGGAAATCTTGCTCTGATGGCCATTGATTCTGCTGAAGGGTCATCATCTAATGCCTCATCTCAGGTATCCACTGAGGCAAAAGCCAAGCTTTGTTCAGAGTCATGCATAGCAGCATTTGCTTCTATTAGAGAAGCAAATGTAGCTTTAATAGATAAAAATCTTGAGCTTGAGCACACTATTTCCAAAAGAAAAGCTGATTTTGAGGTTGTTCTAAAAGATAAAAATGATGAGATTTACAAGCTTAACTGCCAAATCAAAGATGCTAAAGCTAGGGAAGATGTACTTCTTGAGAAGTACAAAGATCTCAAGGAAACTCTTGCAACCACCCAAGTTGAGTGTGATCGATGGGTGCAATCATGCAAGGGTTTTGAAATGCTTCTTAGCAAGCAAACGGCTTCCAATGTGAAGTTTGGCATTGGTTACAATCACACTGCTCCACCCACAGACTTCATTTCAAGAGCAGAAGTTGAATCTGATGGGAGAGCAGTAACCAATCCTTCTCATCATGTGACTTACTATCCTCTGAATCAGCATCATCAGAGATAGACTGTCACATGACCAAAAGGCTGATCAACTCAGGAGTTGTCACTAGAAGTACTGAAGGTACTGGAGAGCAAGTGACAACACCTGAAGTTCAAACCTCAAATACTGTTAGCACTAAAGAGAAGAAAACTAACAGTAGGAAAGGTTTGAAGACAGCTAAAGAGGATACCAGGAAAGCAGGCACTAGGAAGAAAACTGCTAGTACTGATGACAAACAGCTGAAGAACAAGACTTCAGCAGTTAAATCCTCTTCAGCTGATGATCAGCATAAGATGAAGAAAAGGCCATGTGAGATATGTGGCTTATTCAATCATCTTACTGATGATTGCTGGTACAAAAGGGGTTCCAAACTCAAACAGAAGGAGAAAATCACTGAGAGCATCAATAAAATGAAAATGAGTTTGAAACCAAGTTTGTATTAGCAACATCCAAACCTGAAATCCCTAAGCCCAAAGCTAAATCTAAAAAGAAGGTAGGGATGACTCAGGCAACAGCTGAGGTTGCTCAGAAAAAGATGGTACAACATAGGAACTCATCATCAGCAAACTCCAATGTGTCTGAAGAGCTGAAAGCCCTAGCACAGAATCAGACACAATTGGTGATGATGGTTCAGCAGCTAGTGGGAAGAGTCAACCACTTAGATGCTCCTATGTTGAAATCACAGAAAAGGAAGTCCAAGCCAAAGGGTTCCTCTTCTGTACCATCTTCTTCACCTCAAGCTGTCACACACAACACAACTGTTAGTGCTACACTTGTAGCTGAGAACAGACCCAAAACCAAGCAGGTTTGGGTCTCCAAGACAAACTAACACATAGTTGTGTTTGCAGGGTTCTTCAACATGCCTTAAAAGCATCTGGTATGTAGACAGTGGAGGATCCATGCACATGACTGGAAGCAGCTCCCTTCTTAATGACTACTCTCAAGGAAAGAAGGGATTTGTTTCTTTTGGCAATGATGCAAAGGGTTACATCGTCGGAAAAGGCTTTGTTTCCAACGGGGAAATAAGGTTTGATGATGTTAACCATGTGGAGAATCTCAAGTACAACCTCTTGAGTGTCAGTCAAATGTGTGACAAAGGCCATGTTGCCCTTTTCACAAGCCAGAACTGTAGGATTCTGTCATCCAAAGTTCTGAGTTTGATTGACAAGGCATTGGATGAACACACTCTCCTGAAGGCCAACAGGACAGGAAGAGTGTATGCCTTAGATCTTTCCAAAAAGATGGATTTAAAAGGCCAATCCTTGCCTATTCTCCAAGGCATCTCCTCAAGAATCTACACTATGGCATAGAAGGCTGGGTCATGTTAATTTCAAGAACATGAATCAGCTTATAAGCCATGGTTTAGTAAGAGGATTGCCTCTGAAGGAGTTCAAGTGTGAAGATGACTGCACTGCTTGCTTGAAAGGAAAACAGCACAAAGTTTCATTTCCTTCAATAGAAGAACCAAAGTCCACTGCCTGCTTACAACTTCTACACATGGATCTCTTTGGTCCTGTGAGAGTGATGAGCATGGCAAAGAAGAAATACTGCCTGGTAATTGTGGATGATTACTCCAGGTTTGTATGGACTTTCTTCTTGCACTCCAAGGATGAAGCAGCAAAGACAATAATGAACTTTGTGTTACAAGTAGAAAAGCAGTATTCCCTACAGGTCAAGTGTGTGAGGAGTGATAATGGAACAGAGTTTAGAAACCACACACTTGATGACTTCTACCTGTCCAAGGGAATTAGAAGGCAGTTTAGCATTCCTAGAACTCCTGAGCAGAATGGAGTGGTGGAGAGAAAGAATAGGACCCTCATTGAAGCAGCAAGGTCAATGTTGGCTGACTCTGGATTGCCACTGACCTTTTGGGCTGAAGCTGTCAACACAGCTTGCTATGTACAAAATAGAGCTTTAGTGAATAAGAGGTTGATGAAGACTCCTTATGAAGTTCTTCATCATTTGGCTCCTCTTATTTCATTCTTTAGAGCCTTTGGGTGTCCTTGTTTTATTCTCAACACTAGCAACCCACTCCATAAGTTTGCTAGTAAGGTGGATGCAGGGTACTTTGTTGGTTATTCATCAACTTGCAAAGCATACAGAGTCTTCAACTGTAGAACCAAAGGGGTTGAAGAAACTTTGCATGTTAAGTTCAATGAATCTCCAAAGGACAAGATTCCACAAAACCCTGTGGAGCTGTTTGATCTGGACATACTGCAATATGTTCCTTATCAACCTCCATCTGTTGAGCCTGTCAACAGATCTCCACCTGGTGGTACTGAAGATGATGAAGTCAGTAATCACCTCTTCAGGTTCAGTGACAACCTGCCTAATTCCACTGAACCTGATGCTCCTGTAGCCTCAGCAGCTCCATCCACTACAAATGCTGATGAGATTTCTGCTTGCTCTACTTCATTTGAGCTGCCATCCTCTACATGGTTTCAGGAATCTCCATCACCATCTGTTGCTGCTGATGGGTCTACAAACACTTGTACAGATATCATAGTTTATCAAGAGCTCAAGAATCACCCCACTTCACAAATCATTGGTGATATTCATGCTGGAGTTTCAACCAGGAATCAATTGTCCAACTTCTGCTTCTATGCTCTCTTCATCAGTCAGCAAGAACCCAAGAACTATCATATTGCTTTAAGAGACAATGGATGGGTGGAAGCTATGCAGCTTGAGCTACTTCAATTCACGAAACAGCAAGTGTGGGAGCTTGTTCCATTACCCAAAGGTAAGTGTGCTATAGGCACCAAGTGGGTATTCAGGAACAAAACAGATGAGAAGGGCCAAATTGTCAAGAACAAGGCCAGACTGGTTGTTCAAGGGTTTGCACAGGAGGAAGGCATCGATTATGATGAGACCTTTGCACCTGTGGCAGACTGGAAGCAATCAGACTGTTCTTAGCTTATGCCGCCTTTCACAGTCTTAAGGTTTATCAAATGGATGTCAAAAGTGCCTTCCTATATGGAAAAATCAAAGAAGAGGTTTATGTGTGTCAACCACCAGGCTTTGAGGACAATAAACATCCTGATTGGGTGTACAAGCTTGATAAGGCTCTTTATGGGCTGAAGCAAGCACCAGAGCCTGGTATGAGACACTCTCAACCTTTCTTCTAGAGAATAAGTTCACTAGAGGCACCATTGATAAAACCTTATTCATCAAGACTGTGGGACAACATAAGCTCCTTGTTCAGATTTATGTTGATGATATCATCTTTGCATCCTCTGATCCAAAGTTGTGTGATGAATTTACAAAGCTTATGAAGCTGAGATTTGAAATGAGTGCTATGGGAGAATTACAGTACTTTCTAGGTTTGCAAATCAAACAACTGGATGATGGAATCTTCATCCATCAGTCCAAGTATACCAAAGAGTTGTTGAATAAGTTTGATTTACAAACCTGTAAGCCCTGTTCTACTCCCATGAGCAGCATTACACAACTAGATGTAGATCAGAAAGGTAAAGCGGTTGATGAAACCCTTTACAGATGTATGATTGGGTCCTTGATGTACCTTACAGCTTCTAGACCAGACATCATGTTTTCAACATGTGCTTGTGCTAGATTTCAGGCTGCACCTAAAGAATCTCATTTGATTGCAGTCAAAAGGATCTTTAGATATCTGCAAGGTACCCAATCACTAGGTCTTTGGTATTCAGCTGGGCATTCATGCAAATTAGTTGCTTTCTCTGATAGTGACTATGCAGGATGCAAAGTCACCAGAAAATCCACTTCTGGTGGTTGCCAATTCCTAGGCAATTGTTTAGTTTCTTGGCAGAGTAAGAAACAAACATCCATTGCTACATCCACTGCTGAAGCTGAGTATATTGCTGCTGCAAGTTGTACCTCTCAAATACTCTGGCTTCAGAACCAACTTCTGGATTATGGCATTACTGAGACTAAGACTCCATTATTAATGGATAGTGCTTCAGCTCTTTGTATTGTTAAGAATCCAGTCCAGCACTCTAGGACCAAGCATATTGAGATCAGACATCATTTTATCAGGGATTGCTATGAGAAAGGTCTGATTGATCCTAAGTTTGTGCCTAGTGCTGATGAGCTTGCAGACATTTTTACTAAGCCTCTAGATAGTGCCACATTCCAAAATTGGTACTAAGGCTTGGTATGCTGCAGCTTGAATGATTTGACCTATGCTGGTACTCTTAGTTCACAAACTACTGAAGTGCAAAGGTCAAATATAATACTGATGAGTAATTTAGTCTTCAGCTCTTTCACAACTACTGAAGACTAAACTGACTCAAAGTACTGATGTACATTATTTATTGAAAAACAACTGATGTAGTGAAGTGGATTACAACTACTGAAGTATAATTTTCAACTAAATAAGTACTGAAGAACAAATTTTGGTCATAAGTACTGATGTGTAATCTTACACAAATACTGAAGACAAATTTGTTCACCAGCTCTGAAGAATATTTCATCAGCACTTGTGAACATCTGATCACAAGAGCTGGAGGCATAAATATTCACAAGAGCTGAAGGGTCAATGAAACATCTGAAAATCAGCCAAAGAGCTGATGAGTAAGTGTGGAGGCTAGTATGAAACAACTGAATTGACGGAAACAGCTGATGAGTAATTTCTCCTCAGCTGATAACAACAGCTGATGTTTCATACACAAACAACTGAAGGACAAAACCATGTCTTCAGTAGTTCACAACTACTGAAGGCTAAAACCAAGTCCTCAGTTGTTTACAACAACTGAAGCAATACCATGTCTTCAGTAGTTCACAACTACTGATCTCAGTAGTTTACAACTACTGAAGGCTAACACCAAGTCTTCAGTTGTTCCAACGTCTGAAGAAGAATACTAGGTCATCAGTAGTTCATAACTACTGAAGACTGACAGTAACTCTTCAGTCGTTCACAACATCTGAAGGGCAAAACCAAGGTCTCAGTAGTTTCAACTACTGAAGTCCAACACCAAGTCCTCAGATGTTACAACCACTGAAGGTTAAAACCACGTCATCAGTTGTTACAACAACTGATGACTAACACCAACACCTTCAGTAGTTTTCTTTCAACCTTTGCCCTACCCTATAAATACCCCATGTTCAGAGCATTTACTCCTCACTTGACCTAATCCTTACAAACCTCTGAAATTCCCATACACCATTAATGGCGAACATGCAACTGAAACCTCGACACAACTGTGTCGCCCATCTCACCAAGTCGCCATTATGGCCCAATTTCATCAAGCCGTCGATCTAATGCACGACTCACCTTACTAAACGGCTTTTCTTTTGAACCCCACCTTATACACCGACTCCTTGACGGAGTTTTGGACCAATGTAACCGTCCAAACCGGAGAGCAGAATGCCGAGGTCTCTCTCCGGTCCTCCGTCAACGGCAAACCGGTGGTTATCACTCCAGCTACTCTGCGCCAAACCCTAGAGCTGGATGATGCCACTCACCCAACTTCCTACCCCAAAGGTACCCTTGATCTCTGCTTCACATCTCATGACTATCAGGGTAACCTCTCCGCCTCCACCTTGCTGAAGAAACACCTTCCTGACCCTCAACGACTGATTTTTCACATGGTGAATGTATGTCTGGCTCCCAAGACCTCTTCGTGGGACCAGATGTCCACAAGGTGGCAGCAGGTATTGTATTCTATCCTTGAGAAACAACCTTTAAATTTTTCTGAAATTTTATTTTTGGAACTCAAGGACATGGCCACAAAACCTTTTTCTAACCGTTGGAACTTATATCCACGGTTCATAATGGCCATGATCCAATACCAGCTTCAGGCTGAGGGACTAGTTGGCACTGGGGTCCCTGCCATGGCTGTTCAAGCCGAGGTATACTCCAGGCACAACTCCGACCAAACACTGAAACAGGCTGGCCGGCTGCGAAAACCCACGCAGCTGGAACCCACAGCCTCCACCTCCAAATCCAGAGTCCCCACCAAGCCAAAAACCAAAAAGAAGCCCACAAAGGCTACTCAGGGAGATGAGTCCCCTGAGGATGCCCCTGCCACACAAAGGCAGGATGTGCCTGCTGGCTCGATTCTCCCAGCAGGTACCACGACTCCACCCACCAAACCGCACAGGCTTCCTCTCAACAGGAGCCTGATGTAACCAATTTTGGGGCAACCACATTACTGGGGTCTTCCTCACTTGAGGAGGCTGCCATTGAAGAGCACAGTCCTCCCCATGTGCATACTGCTTCTAGCCCACATACTGAGGAGACTGCCCCACTAAGCCCAACACTGGTAATAGCCAGAGTGCTGACTGATCTGAGCACTCCACCCTCTCCCCAGAAACCTATTACAACTGGGGAGACTCCAACCGAAGAGGGGTGGGCACAAGTGCTGATCAGAGCCCACAGCACAGAGAATCAGTTCACTCTCCCAGTGTGGCTAGGGAGAGAGAACAATCTGGTGAGGCTGCCACTTCCCCTGCATCAACATCTGAGCAGGGTGAAGCTGGTAACATCTCTAAGACCTCACCAGAGGCAATGGCCGATGATGGATCCAATCCGGAGGCCAGAAGTCCCCAGTACCAAGAACAAGGGGCACATGTCATTACTGAGCCACACTCAGGACATGTTCATCCTGACAATGTCAGGAGGTCAGGTGATTCAGCTTATGCTGATGATGACCTGAGCTTCTTCTTTGATGTAGTTGCTCAAAACACTATCCTTGAGGATGAGATAAGCAGACTCAAAGAGCTGCTTGCTCAGATGACTCAGGATAGAAGTCCATCTGCCACCACTACCCCACAGATGGCACCTTCACCTGAAGGTCTCACATACACTGAGCCACTTCCACAAACTCAGCCACCAGCCCCTGCTTCTGGCACCAGCTCTCAGGGACAGAACCCCCTGAGCAGCTGGATGCTATCCTCCAAAAATCCCTACCTCTCATCACACCCATGCTTAAAGACATAATTAACCAAACTCTTGATGAGAGGCTTCCCACATACATACAACCCATGGTGGAGGTTGCCATATCTAAGGCTCTTGCTGATAGTCAAACCCCAACCAATGCACCCAAAAAGGGGGAGACATCAGTGCAAGACAAGAGGAAGAGGGGTGAGGAGGAGAAAGAGGCAGAGAAAAAGGTGGTGGTAGAGAGGGAGTTGGCTGAGGAGACCAGTAGGGTGAGGGAGAAGGGGAAGAGGAAAGTGAGGGAGGTAGGGACATATAGGAGTGGCTGAAATCCAAAGGATTTCAGTTTCACTGATAAGAATAAGGGAGAGGGAAAGAAGGTGGCTGATCCTGATCTAGCAGCCCTTGTCAAGGAGGCTGATGCTAAGCACAACCGTTCAATGAACAAAGTCATTGAACAGCTGTTCAGGCAAGGCTTTGACAAGGACACTGCTTTGCTAGATCAAGAGATCAGAAATATGGAGAGGAGAGAAATTGACTACCGATGGACTACTCATAGCCAACAGGAAAGTCAAAAACTTGAGGCTATGAGTAGGTTCACTTCGAAGTACCTGGGCAGACCAGTCCTTGATGTTAAGGCATGGACCAGGGACAAACTCTTGGCAATAACCACCAAGATTTGTTCGGCTGGTGATTTTACAAAGGGACTGGTCGCAGAGGCCCTATCTGAAGCAGGTGGTGGGAACAGGACACTGCTAGTCAAGCTGACTAAACCAGCCCTTATCTCTAGGCTGCTAGCAGTGCCTGCCAACACTCCCACACCAACAACCCAACCACAACCCACAAAACCAACTCCTTTACCACCAAAACCCGCAGCCATGATCCACCCTTGAAGAAGAAGAGAAGGGTGCTGAGGCTGCAAGATGAAGAAGAGGATGATGAGGAGGATAGTCTGCCACTCTCAGCAGTCATACCTCTACCCAAAGCCAAACCACAAACCATCAATCCCACCTCACAGCAGGACACTGTGAAGGTTAAGTTAGAGGAGGAGGAGCAGCAGAAAAGACATGATGAGGAAATGCTGAAAAGCATTGACAAATGCTATGCTGCTACCACCTCCATCATAAATATGCAGAGAGAATGTCTGAGGTTATTCACCCTCAAACAAACCTTTCAATATGAAAGGGAGAGGGTGAGAACTTGGCCTGACCCAAGGGTGGCTCACAGGATAGTCAAGAAGGACATGCCTGTGAGATACAAAAGCCAACTAAAGAGAATTGTAGATGAAGAGATCTCTGTGGCTATTGTAATAACACCCTGGGAAATAGTAGATGAATTCGAGAAAGCTTATAGAGCCGGCCAAACACCCTTTTCAATGTTAGATAATAGGGTGGTTAGGAAGGGCCTGGTCTATAAGAAGCTTGAGAATTTTCATAGAGATGAGCTCACTTTGTTGTTAGAGGGTAAACACCCTGATGAGTTTGCATATAGGCAAATCACAACACTTGAGCTCAAAAATGGTAGACAGGTCAAGTTCATCTCAGAGGTGTACGGTCGGGAGGGATTGTTTGAAGGTGAGCCTGAAGACCTGTCCAAAGAAGAACAATTGATGTTTCTTCAGGCTTACTGTAGAGAATCCTACCGGCTTGTACGAGGGGTGTAGATCTCATGGATGGGATAACAGCTTTGTGTCCAATTCCCCAAGACAGAGCTCCCATCCATACTTAGCCAAACAAATACTTGAGACTACATCTCTGGCCAGTGCTTATCTGGGTCAACTTCTAATCTGATCTAGAAGGAAATAGACCAATCTTTATGCCATCAATAAGTGGGACATCCAATAATTAGAGGTTTTGGCTGCATTGGTTCAGGGGGAGTTTGTTGGACCAAAAGAACCAATGAGCCAAGATCAGGAAAACCTCTAAGTCCCACATGCCACTGCAACAACTGATGAAGACTCCCATCAGCTGTTCTGACAAAGTCTGAAGAATAAACAGCTGAAGTTCAAAGAACTGAAGTACAACAGCTGAAGATCCCAAAGTACTGAAGACAAGTACTGAAGTCTAAAGTACTGATAAACACAAGTACTGAAGACTTCAAGTACTGAAGACAAGTGCTGAAGATCAAAGTCTGAAGAACTGAAGAACTGATGAACAACTGCTGATGCACAAAGTCTGAAGACAACGACTGAAGACATCAGCTGATGACAACTACTGAAGTCATCAGCTGATGAAACATCTGAAGACCAAAGTCTGAAGACCAAGTACTGAAGTTTCAGAGTTTGTCACAACAGCTGAAGAAGTCTTCTTCAGTTGTTGTGATGGTTTTTCCTTTTCAGTAGTTTATTTTTGTTTCAGTAGTTGTACAACAACTGAAGAGCATGTTCTTCAGTTGTTATAGTATCAGTAGTTATAAACGACTGAAGAGTTTGTTCTTCAGTCGTTGTAGGATTTCAGTAGTTTACTCTTGTCAGCACTTAGGAACTTTTGTAAGAAGATGTCAGTTGTTGACATCTTCAGTAGTTTTATGTTTTGTCAGTTGTAATTTGAATATTCAGTGATGTCAGAAAAAGGACATCACGCCCATCCTTTTGCCGCCTATAAAAGGATGGGTAACCATACTGTTTTAATTGCCGAAACGTGCGAACCAATAGAACATTTATTGTTTTGCAGAAACTCTTCTCTCTATGTTCATGCTTTAATTTGAAATATCTTTTATGTTCTTGCTTTAATTGCTAATTAATGAGCTAAATCCGCTGCAAACATAATCTAATTGATCAACGAGAGAGGCTGAGATCCTGTCAAAATATAACAAACAAACAAACAAACATACCCAGTATGTCCCACTGGAAGTAGGGTTTGGGAGGGGTAGGTGGTGGCCAGTCTTTCCTTTATTTTGGGAGACAGAGAGACCACTTTCAAAGAGACCTGCGGCTCGACAACGATAACAACCAAATTGTAGTGTATATATCACATAAGCGTACATCACATAAGAATATATATATATATATATATATATATATATATATTATATATATATATATACATATATATATATATATATACATATTATGCATATGCATATTCATAAGCAAAATAATCAGATTATATTGCATACATGACACATCACATAAGCACTAGCATACGCATAACAATCATAATATAATGTATACCTCACATAAGCAATTAAGCATACGTCATAAAAGCAAACACACCAGCATTAAACAGGTTTGAGACAGATAAATTATACTACGATATTATGCAATGATTAAAGCCGATGAATTTTACTAAGATATTAACAATACTACTATGGAAGTTAGCACTAATGCATAGCACGTTCCTTGAATAAGTAAATTCACTTTAATAGTGATTTGCGACGTTGACTTATTTAATAAGATCACAAACTTTAAATTTCGAGAAACACCCAGACCGAACTTTAAAAAATAATAGCGCCTTTCAAATTAACTAACTTTCTTCTATTTCAGAAAAAAATACTTTTTGTTAGAGGGACAGGTTTTTCTGAAAATTCCATCAAATCTCCATCGAGTTAGTTGGTCATCGTTTAGTTGAATTTCCTTGGATTTAGTTACTTAATATATACTAATTATCAACATTACAATGTATTATTGTTGTACCATTAGCTTTAATGATTGTGCATATTCTTTTTTTCTTCTTTTTTTCATTTTTTGTTTTAACTAAATATTTTTACGTACATATTTTACAATCTAATCATTAAATTTTGTCGGTTTCAACTTTCTTTTCTTATACATTTCATATTTTACAATTGTTTCCTTTTATAACTCGGTATAAATTTTAAAAGTTGACACGCCATAACATGTGTGGTTCATCGTTGTTATGCTTTTTTTATGTTTAATGACCCCGTAGTAATATGCCGGGTACTAGATCCACTTAATTATTGTTGTGACAACCCGAGTTTTCGGTAAATACTATTAAACTAATTTTCACCGCTTATCATAAATTGAACCAATTTATTATTATTTAAGATAATAATAATAATAATAATATAATAATAATAATAATAATAATAATATAATAATAATAATAATAATAATAATAATAATAATAATGATAATAATACTAATAATGATAATGATAATAATGATACTAATAATAAAAAATAATAATAAAGTCGGGGGTTGTATTGTCATTTTAGAAACTTTAAAAGTGAGTTTTTAACATAAAATGACACAAGTTCAAACCACAGGGACCATTTGTGTAATTAACCAAACCCAACCCCCTTCCCCCCCCCCCCCCGTATTTCCGGCCGACCCTCCGGTCACCGCCGGAGCGGCTCCGGCGACCCCCCTAAACGCCAAAATAACGCGGTTTTGACCTAACTAAAGTTACCGACATATTTCCGTGGTGGAGTCGAACGTGAGTCACCATTCAATTGAATAATACAAGTGCAAACACCACTAAAACTGACTATCTCTATTGTTGGCCAAACAAACAATCCATAATCGCCACTAACAGTTAAAATAATTCAATTAATCGTGTATATAAGACCCCATAACTATTCCTAATAGAATGCAACTTTCAATCGCATCTGAAACAAACTTAAACACCTCCATTGATCACCACCTTCGACCGCGACCTGCAACCTACTCGAACACCACTCTCCGGGCTTCCTAACTAGCAATTAACAGAGGGTTTTTGATACTTCGCATCATTAAAAACTTCCTGTTCAAGGAATTGAATTATAATCACTGATTTGGGCATAAATCGAACCTCAAGAAGTCGCGAACTGTTCTTCGTGGGATAATCATCAAATCGACATAAATCTGGTAATTAAACACACCTACACGCTCGATTTTAAGTGGGGATTAAAAGCCCCATTGATTCGGTTGGTATTAACATCGAATTGGGGATCAATTTGACCCAAATCAAACCTAGGGTTCATACGGGAATTGGGTTGGATTGTGGCTATGTTTAAAAGATTTGGAACCCGGGGAATATCGCGGCTTAGGCCTTTGTTCCACTGGTTCCTGCGCTCTATCTCAAACAGAAGGTCCCGGGTTCGACCCCGGGCCGCTACAACTATTTTTTTTAAAGCCTTTTAAGCTTCTAAAAATTATACAAAAATTTCTAAAAATCATAAAAATAAATTTTATAAACTATTCTTATTTAAAAGGTTACATAAATATTTCCTGTGAATTTATTTTATTTAAAAACCTTAATAACTTTTATAAATTATTATTTACAAACAACCATTTATTTACAAAAATGAACACAAGATCGTGTTTAATTAAAGAATAACCGTGGAAATTGTGGAAATCATACAATTTGTAATTTCATAATTATTTACGAGTTACTTTTTATAAAATTATACTTTAATTAAATAAAATTAAATATATAAATCACAAAGTTTATAATTAAACTTAGATATATAAAACCGATCGTGTGCGTCAAACCCAAATCGACTCAAATCCAACCAAATATATCTATTCGTATTGCACATATCTTAAAGACGTAATTACCATTAATAATAGGTATTGCTCGTGTTTGATCGTGCATTGCCTTATTCTTTGAAGTTCTTGTTCATTTCATTACATCAATTCAAGGTGAGTTTACAGCCCCATTTTTACTTATATACTCTTTTGGGGGAGAGAAACATGCTGTTTTCATAAACGTTACATTACATTGGATTTTTGTAATACTGCATATACTTGATACTATGGTGTTATACTTGCCCAACGGACCGTTAATATGGACTTAGCGAGGTAATTGTTAGTAGTACTACTGGGATTGACATACCCCACCCGGGCTAGTTGCGCTAGCACAGCGTTCGTCAAACGGGTGAACGGTTAGCCTAATTACAAGTGTTGTGGTGTGTGATCCACATCCGGGCCTGTTTATTATTTGATTACATGTCAGCTCGGCCGCGACTTCATACACATAGTGATCATTATGGACTAGCTACCCATTATATGCTTTAATTAATAAATCCGGGAATTTCATTATACTTATCGAATTAATAAATCCGTGGATTTCATTATACTTATCGGATTAATAAATCCGGGGATTTCATTATACTTATCGGATTAATAAATCCGGGGATTTCATTATACTTATCGGATTACTAAATCCGGGAAATTACATACTTGACGGATTACATAATCCGGGAATTACATACTTGACGGATTACATAATCCGGGAACTTCATTACTGATAATTACTGTTTTCTGATAAACCTGTGAACTCACCAGTCTTGTACTGAGATTTTTACATGTTTTCTCTCAGGACATTGATGTGGCACGTCTAGGAGCACAGCATCCACTGCATGTCACTCCGCGTTCATCTCAAACTGTTTTCAAGATTAAAATGCATTTACTTTACATAAATTGGATTGGACGCGTGATTGCGTGTTCCAAAACTATTGTTAAATGTTTTCCTGTTTTCGCTTCCGCACTACTTAAATATATTTGGTTTGTTTCATTAATATTAAGCAATCTATATGTTTTGTAATTATCGAGTCGTTTGGTGTGGCTAATGCTTAACTGAGATCCTGGTTATGTCACACGCCTGACGGTAAAACCCCGTTAGCGGATTTTGAGGGTGTGACAGATTGGTATCAGAGCATTAGTTATAGCGAACTAAAATGAACTTTGCATCTCATCTGCATTGCATTTTAGACTATAGCTGGATTTGCATTAGTTACACACACATAGATTACTAAGCTATGCCTACTAAATTGGTTGCCTGGAAATTTTTGCTTTAACATATCCCTATGAGCATATGGCTACCGGGATGGTGGCTCCAAGTTGCTGTGAGTCACGGGAGAGTTTGTGTGCATTTGACATCGCCTAAATGTTCTTCGTGATTTGTGTGACACATAGACACCTGTATTCTGGATTTCCTGGCAAAAGGCCCTCGGGCTAAGGCAAGCATATCTCATAAATCTCATTGCGAGACCTGGTATGCTTACCTGGGGATTTCTGGGATGAGTGATAAACTATGGTCAATACACAGGTCTTTAAGGCAAATGGGTCAAATTACCTTGGCGTGTCAATGATTCCCAAAACTTTATTGATCCTTTCGTATACTTTGATTAATCAACCTCGATATAATACATACATACTTGGTACTTCTATCATTGATGACCACTGTACTTGACAAGATATGTTAGCCTGATAGGAGGAACCGGGGTGATCATGCAAAGTAAATTACCATTACGGGTGCACGTAATTGTAATTTGTCGTGCATGCTAAGTCCGGTGAATCTGGACGGGTGGTAACATTGTAGTCAGTATAAGTCATCATTCCTACACGTTGAGCAAGAAAGCCTCGGTTCTCATAGAACATAGCCACTGATGTGGAAACTAATTATCAGTTCTACTTGTAGGAATGCTCACACTTACCTTGAATTTGGACGAAATTCAAACCATGACATTTGTGTTAATCCCTCAGATTCGGACTGATTCTCTAGCTTGTCTATTTCTTTAAATCTTTGAATTTCTCTTCCTTTTCATTCCAAGACAAAAGGTCTATTTTCATATGACTGATAGCTTTTGATATTTGGTAATGTAAAGAATGTCTGGAAGAGGACGTGGACGCGGGAGAGGTAACATCTCAATGACGCCTGCAGAATTGGCAGCGATAATCAATCATAGTATCACCGCAGCATTGGCAAACCAACCCCCTCCACAGCAGAACCCTATTGGTCAACCGACTTGCACCTACAAGTCCTTTATGGACTGCAAACCTAACCCGTTCAATGGAACTGAGGGAGCGGTGGGACTGCTCCGTTGGTTCGAAAAGCTAGAATCGGTGTTCGAAATCTGCAACTGCCCTGCTGGGAATAGGGTAAAATATGCTGCTGGCACACTGGATGGTGCTGCTCTGAGCTGGTGGAACACACAAGTTCAGATGCTGGGCGTCGAAGCTGCAAACGCCACAACATGGGAGAATTCAAGAATCTGCTGAAAGAGGAGTACTGTTCACGAGATGAAATACAAAAACTGGAACCGAATTTTGGAACCTGAAGATGGTAGGTTCTGAAATTGAAGCTTACACAACTCGTTCTCACGAGTTGGCTACTCTGTGCTCTACTATGATTAACCCGGCTTACAAACGGGTTGAAAGATACATCGATGGACTGGTACCTGAAATCCAGAGCATGGTCACCACTGCTAGACCAGCTACCATTCAGGAAGCTGTTCAACTGGCCCACAAGTTGATTGACCAGGCTGTCGCACAGGGTAAACTGCCCCCGCGTGGTGCTGCATCTGGTTTCCACAATAACAAGAGGATATGGGAACCATCTACCAGCATAAAGCAATCTTCATCCTCCACTTATCAACCTCAACACAAGAAGTTTAATCCGTTCCAACCTTCTCATTCGGGCGGCTATCATGGAAATCTCCCAAAGTGCAACAAATGTCAGCTCCATCATACTGGGCAGTGCACAAGGAGCACGTGTGAGAGGTGTGGGAAGTTCGGGCATGTTGCCAAGTATTGCCAGGTAAATCTCTCGGGAAAAGCACCTCAACAACAGCAGAACCACAATCAGACTATCTGTTATGAATGTGGTCAACCCGGACACTTTAAAAGGGATTGCCCGAGACGGAAAAAGAATGGTGACAATGGTGCTGCTGATAAGCCCAAAGACAACAACAATGGTGGTGGCGGTGGCAGAGGCAGAGTCTTCATCATGGGCTCAGGTGAGGCTCGAAAGGACCCTACTGTAGTATCTGGTAGATTCTCTATTAATGGGTGTTATGCCTCTGTTTATTTGACTCTGGTGCTGATAAGAGTTATGTGTCCACCAAGTTTAGTAAAACACTAGGGATGGTGCCCACTGACTTGAGTTCTAAGTATGCCATAGAAATAGCCGATGGTAGGACGATAACAGCAACACAAGTGTTTAAAAACTGTAAGCTAGGCTTAACCGGACACACTTTCAGCATAGACCTTATTCCCGTCACACTAGGAAGCTTTGATGTAGTAGTCGGGATGGATTGGTTATCCTAAAATAGTGCTGAGATCGTTTGCAAGGAAAAACTGATCAAGTTACCTATTTCGGTGATAAAATTCTTACAGTGGAAGGTGAAAAGGTGGGTGCGGTGGTCGGCATCATATCATATTTGAAGGCACAAAAATGTCTCAGAAAAGGACACCTTGCCTTGTTGGCACTTGTTACTGAAACGAAGGCGGATGAAAGGCGAGTTGAAGATATTCCTGTTGTTAGAGACTTTCCTGAGGTATTTCCCGAAGACCTACCTGGCCTTCCTCCACACAGACAGGTAGAATTTCAAATTGAACTAGCACCAGGAGCAACTCCGATCGCTCGGGCGTCGTACCGTCTGGCACCGAACGAACTACAAAAGCTGTCTAAGCAATTGCAAGAGTTGTTAGACAAAGGATTCACACGTCCCAGCTCTTCACCTTGGGGAGCTCCAGTACTTTTCGTTAAAAGAAAGATGGAACCTTCAGGATGTGTATTGACTACCGCGAACTGAACAAGGTGACAATCAAGAATAGGTATCCACTTCCACGCATTGATGATTTGTTCGACCAGTTGCAAGGATCTAGCTACTATTCCAAGATTGACTTGAGATCAGGTTATCATCAGTTGAGGGTTCGAGAGGAAGACATCTCCAAGACTGCGTTTCGAACACGCTATGGGCACTACGAGTTCACCGTAATGCCTTTTGGGCTGACCAATACCCCAACAGTTTTCATGGACCTCATGAACCGTGTCTGCAAACCTTATCTGGATAAGTTTGTCATTGTCTTCATTGATGACATACTAATCTACTCCCGTAATAAGGAAGATCATGAGGGACATTTGAGAACCATACTGGAATTGCTAAGAGATGAACAGCTTTATGCAAAGTTCTCAAAATGTGACTTCTGGATGCGTGAAGTGCAATTCCTTAGGCACGTGGTGAATGAAAAGGGTATACATGTTGATCCTTCAAAGATTAAAGCAATCAAGGATTGGCCGGCACCCAAGACGCCTACTGAGGTGCGACAATTCCTTGGTTTGGCAGGTTATTATTGGAGGTTTATCGAAGGATTTTCCAAATTGGCGCAACCTTTGACTGCCCTGACTCATAAGGGAATAATTTATAAGTGGGGTAGCAAAGAGGAAACAGCGTTTCAGGCGCTTAAAGACAAACTCTGCAGCGCACCAATCTTAGCCTTACCAGAAGGAACTGATGACTTTGTTGTTTACTGTGATGCATCCATCCAAGGTTTTGGGTGTGTATTGATGCAACGTGACAAAGTCATAGCTTATGCATCTAGACAGCTCAAGGTGCATGAGAAGAACTACACAACGCATGATCTGGAACTAGGAGCTGTAGTGTTTGCCTTGAAGATCTGGAGGCACTACCTATATGGAACCAGGTGCACGATCTATACAGATCATAAGAGCCTTCAGCACATATTTAACCAGAAGGAACTGAATATGCGGCAACGATGATGGTTAGAATTACTCAATGATTATGACTGTGTGATCAAGTACCATCCGGGTAAGGCTAATGTGGTAGCCGATGCCCTTAGTCGTAAGGAAACCCTAAAGCCTCGTCGGGTGCGCGCATTACAAATGACTATCCACTCTGACCTACCAGTACAAATCAAAGCTGCTCAATCTGAGGCCTTGAAAACGGAGAACCTCAAAGCAGAATCCATGCGAGGCATGGAGAAACAGTTGGAGGTTAAAGCTGATGGAATCCGTTATTTTATGAAACGGATCTGGGTACCACTGTACGGGAACTTGCGAGAGCTGATAATGGATGAAGCTCATAAGTCACGTTACTCGATCCATCCAGGTTCAGACAAGATGTATCGGGACCTGAAAGAATTTTACTGGTGGCCGAAAATGAAAGCAGAGATAGCCACATACGTAAGCAGATGCCTAACTTGTTCCAAGGTTAAGGTAGAATACCAGAGACCATCCGGTTTACTCCAACAACCGGAAATTCCAGTGTGGAAATGGGAGCAGATCTCAATGGACTTCGTCACGAAGTTACCTAGGACTCCCAGTGGATGCGATACCATTTGGGTTATACTAGATCGCTTAACGAAATCCGCACACTTTCTTGCAATCCGAGAGACTGATCGAATGGAGAAGCTGACACGTATCTATATAAGGGAAATAGTCTCTCGGCATGGCGTGCCGATATCTATCATTTCTGATCGTGACGCTCCGTTCACTTCTCACTTCAGGCAATCATTACAACGATCATTGGGAACGCGGTTGGATATGAGTACCGCGTATCACCCGCAGACCGATGGTCAAAGTGAACGTACGATCCAAACACTGGAAGACATGTTGCGTGCCTGTGTCATTGATTTTGGCAGCAGCTGGGAAACTCATTTACCATTAGTTGAGTTCTCCAATAATAACAGTTATCACACCTCGATCAAGGCAACTCCATTTGAGGCATTGTATGGACGTAAGTGCCGATCACCTATCTGTTGGGCAGAGGTAGGAGAAAGCCAACTTACAGGACCTGAACTTGTGCATGAAACGACTGAGAAGATCGTGCAAATTCGTAACCGTATGGCAGCAGCACGTGATCGACAAAAGAGTTACGCTGACAAGCGTCGTAAGCCATTAGAGTTTCAGGTTGGTGACAAAGTACTGCTGAAAGTCTTACCCTGGAAAGGTGTAATACGCTTTGGAAAGCGTGGGAAGTTAAGCCCAAGATACGTGGGGCCATTCGAGATTGTCAAACGGATTGGCCCAGTAGCCTATCAGTTGAATTTACCTGAAGAACTCAGGGGGATACATTATGTGTTTCACGTATCCAATCTGAGGAAATGTCTGTCTGATGAATCATTGATCGTGCCTTTAGAGGAACTTAAGATAGATGATCAACTACATTTCATCGAAGAACCAGTGGAGATCATGGATCGAGAGGTCAAGACACTAAAGCGTAGCAAAATTCCCGTTGTGCGCGTAAGATGGAACTCCAAACGGGGACCAGAATTCACGTGGGAACGGGAGGATCAGATGAAGTCTAAATATCCGCACTTGTTCGTGGATACAACTTCAGAATCTAACTACAACTGAATTTCAGGACGAAATTCTCTCAACTGAGGGATACTGTGACATCTCACGATATCAAGCAAAGAACATTGCGGGTCTACTTTCACATTTGTTTCACACGCGTGTGATAGCTCAGATAATACAGATGGATTTGATGATGAACAAAAGTGCTAGAAACATTCAAGATATTCCCAAATCAGAAAGGAAACCTAAGATTCTTCTTGTTGAAGATCATGTGGTGAATGTGATGGTATGTGACATCTGTCACTAACCAGTACGTCAGTTAGCATTAAGTTTGTTAACTCACTGTGTGTATTAACTGTTCTTATATATTTTCATAGTCTATTTATCGGTTTCACCGAATTCTCCGTATACTTGTTTGTTAACCCCGGTGTTCCAATTTTCGGGCCGAAAATTCCTTCAACAAGGGGATAATGTGACAACCCGAGTTTTCGGTAAATACTATTAAACTAATTTTCACCGCTTATCATAAATTGAACCAATTTATTATTATTTAAGAATAATAATAATAATAATAATAATAATAATAATAATAATAATAATAATAATAATAATAATGATAATAATACTAATAATGATAATGATAATAATGATACTAATAATAAAAAATAATAATAAAGTTGGGGGGTTGTATTGTCATTTTAGAAACTTTAAAAGTGAGTTTTTAACATAAAATGACACAAGTTCAAACCACAGGGACCATTTGTGTAATTAACCAAACCCAATCCCCTTCCCCCCCCCCCCCGTATTTCCGGCCGACCCTGAAGCCACCGCCGGAGCGGCTCCGGCGACCCCCCTAAACGCCAAAATAATGCGGTTTTGACCTAACTAAAGTTACCGACACATTCCCGTGGTGGAGTCGAACGTGAGTCACCATTCAATTGAATAATACAAGTGCAAACACCACTAAAACCGACTATCTCTATTGTCGGCCAAACAAACAATCCATAATCGCCACTAACAGTTAAAATAATTCAATTAATCGTGTATATAAGACCCCATAACTATTCCTAATAGAATGCAACTTTCAATCGCATCTGAAACAAACTTAAACACCTCCATTGATCACCACCTTCGACCGCGACCTGCAACCTACTCGAACACCACTCTCCGGCCTTCCTAACTAGCAATTAACAGAGGGTTTTTGATACTTAGCATCATTAAAAACTTCCAGTTCAAGGAATTGAATTACGTAACACACCACCTTATTATCATAATTTATAAAACCTGTTTGAGGTGTAAAAGATTTTTAGTTTAGGTCCCAGTTAAAATCTCTATTTTTAAAACCCTATTACACATACCCATGACTACGTCAACACACTATTACGTTTTACACACCTCAAATTACATTTATGTAATTTACATAACGCTAAGTTTGGTTAAAAGAACTAATTAGCAACCCATTGTTCGATCCACAAGCATCTTCATCGATCACCTTTGCCTTCTTGGAAAATTCCTACAAAACAACCACTTTTATCACATTAGTCCATTAGAACTAAGTAAGGACTCTTATACTTACTTTACAGGTTATTAGGAGTTGATTTGGGGCTTAAAATATCAATCGAAAACACAAGTAACCAGTTAAACCCACCGTAAGTTACGGTGGGTACCGTAAATTACGGTACCCATGGATTCTCAAACCCACCGTAAGGCAGAAATTTTCTGCCGTATTAGTTTTCCAGGCTACCGTAAATTACGGTGCCTACCGTAATTTACGGTAGGCTCAGTTATTTTGTTCTTCTCCACGTTTTGACCCGTTTCGTTTGTTTCGACTTTTCAATGATTCCGGATCCATTTCAACATCTATATTTGTTCAATTTAGAAGCCTTAACTCCCTTAGCTTCGACTCTTTGCATCTATCATATTATTACCCATTCTATAATCACACTTTCATATTTAACTAGGAATGGGTTATAATTCCACTTTCGAGCTAGTCATTCACTAACTTGGACTAGCATATTAGATTCGGATCACACCTATACATTTCGCTATACATCTTTATGTTTGACATACACACAGTCGCCAAACCACACGTTTATCACCCACTGGTGAATTAGGCTTACACACAGTAGCCAAAATATAGTTTATCACTCACTAGTGATTTAAATGTTACCACCGTAACTAAATATAGTTATAACCCCTCCAGGTTTGGTTCACACACCTGTGAACTATACCGGTATATTTATTTCATGCACACGCGCATGAAGCTTCAACCCAATTCATGTACTCGAGCATGTATACTTACTATTACTATAACCATTACTTATGGTCATTATTCACAACTCACCTTTACTCAAGATTACACATAATAAAATCATAAAGATAAGACTATATATGGTTATAAGGCTAATGTCCTTACCTTAAGCAAGCTTCAACTCAACCTTTGTCTTTGCTCACCGCTTTGCTAATACTCCCTTCACCTTATGAGTTAGATGCAGAAAGTTGATGATTTATAACTCAATTCCACAATTAGAAGCTTGAATTCAACACGAACGCGACTCAATTTGACTAGGGTTCTTGATCTCCTTCCTCCTTCCCGTTCTCCTCTCTTCGTGAGTGTGTGTGTGAGTGTCAAGGAGGTTCTACACCTCCTTACTAATATGTATATAATTTGATTTTTCTCAATTGGCAAAAGTAGCCCCTCTAGTTACTTGTAGTTAATTACACTAACAATACTAACTTAACTCAGTTAGTTCTAATTTACCACTCATTTTATTTAAAAACACAAATTATAAAATTACCTAAAATGGGACGTTACAAGTTCTCCCCCACTTGGGAAGTTTCGTCCTCGAAACTTACTGACGCATCAAATAAGTAAGGGTAGCTTTCTCTCATCTCGTCTTCTAGCTCCCAAGTGACATCCGACCCTTTCCGGTTCTTCCACTGTATCAGCACTTGCTTTACCTCTTTGTTTCTCAGCTTTTTGATTTTTCTGTCAAGTATTACCACAGGTTCTTCCACATAATTCAGCTTATTATCAATCACTAAATCCTTATACGGGATATATGCTGATTCATCTGCTAGACATTTTCTCAAATGAGAGACATGAAAGGTATTATGGACCCCACTTAGTTCTTCTGGTAGCTCAAGACGATAAGCAACCTCGCCCACCCGAGCTATAATTTTAAATGGTCCAATAAATCGCGGTCCTAACTTTCCTCGCTTTCGGAATCGAATTATACCTTTCCATGGGGAAACCTTTAATAACACATAATCTCCTACTTGGAATTCAATCGGTTTTCTTCTTCTATCCGCATACGACTTTTGATGATCTTGAGCCGCCTTTAGATGAGCTCGCACTTGATCAATGTGTTCATTAGTTTTTCTCACCACTTCGGTACTAGCTAGCTCTCGTGGACCGATTTCTCCCCAACATACGGGAGTTCTACATTTTCTCCCATATAACATTTCATATGGCGCCATTTTCATACCCGAATGATAGCTGTTATTATAAGAAAATTCTGCCAAGGGTAGATATGTATCCCAACTACCTCCGAAATCAATAATGCACGCGCGCAACATATCTTCTAGGATTTGGATAATCCTCTCACTTTGACCATCTGTTTGTGGGTGATATGCGGTGCTAATCAACAGTTTGGTACCCATTTCTTCATGAAATTTTCTCCAGAACCTCGAAGTAAATCGAACATCTCGATCCGATATTATGGATACAGGTATGCCATGCTTAGACACAATTTCCTTGATATATATTTCTGACATTGTTTCCGATGAGTAAGTCTCCCGAATTGGAATGAAATGAGCACTCTTTGTCAATCTATCCACTACTACCCAGATGGTATCATAGCCTTTTCGGGTTTTTGGAAGCTTTGGTATTAAGTCCATGGCTATACGATCCCACTTCCAAACTGGAATTTCTAAAGGTTGTAATTCACCATGTGGTTTTTGATGTTCTGCCTTTACTTGTAAACATGTTAAACACTTTTCCACATATTTAATGATATCACGTTTCATTCCTGGCCACCAATAATTCACTTTTAAATCACAATACATCTTAGTAGCTCCTGGGTGAATCGAATACTTAGATTTATGTGCCTCATCCAGTATCAATTCTTTTACTGGACAAATTGGAGGAATCCACACTCGTCCCCTCATTGTTTTTAATCCATAACTGTCTTCCTTTAGGATTTGCACTTGACCCTGAATACGGTTTCGTTTCCAATTCTCCTCTTTGAGTGCCTCCATTTGCGCTTCTTTAATTCGCTCGATTATGCTTGAGTTAATCGTTATTCTCATCGCTTTTACTCTAATAGGCTCATACTCATCTTTTCTACTTAATGCATCCGCTACCACATTAGCCTTCCCAGGATGATATAGGATTTCACAGTCGTAATCCTTTAATAATTCCAACCAACGTCTCTGTCTCATATTAAGCTCTTTCTGAGTGAAGAAATATTTTAAACTTTTATGATCGGTAAAAATAGTGCACTTCACACCATAGAGATAATGCCTCCAAATTTTCAAGGCAAATACCACTGCGGCCAGCTCTAAATCATGTGTTGGGTAGTTCATCTCATGTGTTTTCAGTTGTCTTGAGGCATAAGCTATCACTCTACCCCTCTGCATCAGAACACACCCCAACCCAAAATAGGACGCATCAGAATACACAACAAAATCCTCATTCCCCTCGGGTAATGCTAGTATTGGTGCCTGCGTCAATCTTAATTTCAACTCTTGAAACGCTTTTTCTTGTTCGACATCCCATTTAAAAATAATCCCTTTTTCTAGTAAGTTTAGTCAACGGAGAAGCTATTTTGGCAAAGTCTTGAATAAACCTCCGGTAATACCCTGCTAGGCCCAAGAAACTTCTAACCTCAGTTGGAGTTTTTGGAGGATTCCATTTCATTACTGCTTGAATCTTTGAGGAGTCTACTTGAATTCCATTTACATTTACAACATGCCCCAAGAATTGCACTTCTCGTAACCAAAAATCACATTTTGAAAATTTAGCATATAATTTTTCTTGTTGAAGAGTTTCCAAAACCTCTCGTAAGTGGCGCGCATGCTCTTCTTCACTTTTAGAATACACTAATATATCATCAATGAAAACAATAACTGAACGGTCTAACATAGGTCGACATACCCGATTCATTAAATCCATAAACGCCGCCGGTGCATTTGTTAACCCAAAAGACATCACAAGAAACTCATAGTGACCGTAGCGAGTACGAAACGCTGTCTTAGGTACATCATCCTCCTTTATCCTTAGTTGATGATATGCTGACCTTAAATCAATCTTTGAAAACCAAGACGCGCCTTGTAATTGGTCAAATAAATCATCAATCCTAGGTAAAGGATATCGGTTCTTGATAGTCACCTTATTTAATTCTCGATAATCAATACACATTCTAAAACTTCCATCTTTCTTTTTAACAAAAAGAACTGGTGCACCCCACGGGGAGATGCTTGGGCGAATAAAACCCTTTTCAAGGAGTTCTTGTAATTGTTTCATCAACTCTTGTAATTCAGATGATGCTAATCGATATGGGGCTTTAGCAATAGGTTTAGCTTCGGGTACTAAATCAATTCGGAACTCCACATCTCTTACAGGTGGAAGGCCTGGTAAGTCATCTGGAAACACCTCAGGAAATTCTCTAACCACTGGAACATCTTCTAATTTCGGTACACTTTGGTTAGTATCAACTACATATGCCAGGAAACATTGCCCTTCACGCCTCATATGCTTTAGGGTCTTAATTAATGAACACAACACTACTCCTTTACACTTTTCTCCATGAATAACTACCTTATGGCCCCTCGGAGATTTTAACTTTATCTTTTTATGATGACATACAATATCACCTGGTATGTAGAAAGCCAATCCATTCCCACGACCACATCAAACTCACCTAAGGTCATAGGTATTAGATCAATAGGATACTCTTCCTTCTTAATAGTTAACCTACACCCTTGGTAAACTTCGAACACTAAAAATGTTTTTGAATTAGCCACTTCGACCTCTACTGGTGCAGGCAATGTACTTATTTCAAACAAAGGATGAGACGCAAATTTAATCGACACAAACGATCTATTAGCACCGGAATCAAATAACACATACGCAGGTAAAGAATTTAACAGGAAAGTACCCGACACCACATCGGCGGTCTTTTTAGCTTCTTCAGCTGTAATTTGAAAAGCCCTTCCCCTTGCTTTTGGTATTTCAGGTTTCTTTACACTGCTCTGAACGCTCGAACTTCCACCAGTTTTCAAATCTGGACATTCACTCCTCTTGTGCCCAGGTTTATAACAATTGAAACACAGCTCCAACTGACTGGTGCATTGGGTAGACAAGTGTCCGGGCTTCCCACATCTAAAACATGTTCTTGGAGGTAAACGGCATTCCCCCGGATGCCTCTTGCCACAGTTAACACACGGTTTAATTTCTTTAACCTGACTCGGCTTCTTAAATTGGGTAGAAAATTTAGGCTTCTTGGAAGGTCCTTCATCTTTATGTACGGGCCTTTTTTCACCACGCTCCATCTGTCGTTTCAACTCAGCTTCTCTTTCGCGAGCACAATCTATAAGTTCCACTAGGGTCTCACACCGAGAAGGTGTAAGAAACTCCCGGTATTTAGCATTTAGCATCCCATAGTACTGATTAATCCACATCCTTTCTGTTCTTAAAAAGTCGCGACAAAACTTAGCCTTTTCATAGAAAATCGCCGTGATGGTATCTATGTCCTCGTCCTTCTGTCGCAGTTGTAAGAATTCTTCATAAATTCGGTTGATCGCCGCTTGCGAGCTAAACCGCTTTAAAAATCTCTCTTTAAACTCCTCCCAAGTCATCACTCGTATACCTTCCAACCCAATTTCTTCTCGCACTAAATCCCACCAGTCTTTACCTCGCTGTTTTAACTGGCCACCCGCAAATATCACCCGATCATTAGGATCACAATGTGAAGTTTCAAACGTCCCTTCTATATCCGAGATCCACCGAATTGCTAGTAATGGATCCACCTCACCATTAAACTCAGCTGGTTTACATGCTACAAAATCTTTATACGTTACCCGTTTAGGTGCTTTCTCAGTTTTCTCTCCAACCTGCAACACTGTAAGTTCATGTTGTATAAACTCTTGTAGCGTTCTTTGCATATCTTCCATGTACATTGGTAAATTGGCCCCTATGGCTTTAGCCACTTCTTCATTAATAATTTTTCTCATCTCTGAATTACTTGATTCACATTCCTCGCGAATATGTTCCTCAGCCATCCTTGATGACTGAAATATAACTCAAGTTCAATTTTATATTTACTGCATCACTATGCTTATAATCATGTAAATCACATATTTATATTCATAAAAACTTTCACACATATCGCATATTAACACAGGTACACTAACCTTAATTGATGGCTCAGTGATCGAATCTTGGGATCGAACAAGTTCTCTTCTATTATCACGAGCACAAGATTTGAGTTCAAGTTTTCTTTACTCACTTGAATCCCTCAAACCACGGCTCTGATACCAACTTGTAACACACCACCTTATTATCATAATTTATAAAACCTGTTTGAGGTGTAAAAGATTTTTAGTTTAGGTCCCAGTTAAAATCTCTACTTTTAAAACTCTATTACACATACCCATGACTACGTCAACACACTATTACGTTTTACACACCTCAAATTACATTTATGTAATTTACATAACGCTAAGTTTGGTTAAAAGAACTAATTAGCAACCCATTGTTCGATCCACAAGCATCTTCATCGATCACCTTTGCCTTCTTGGAAAATTCCTACAAAACAACCACTTTTATCACATTAGTCCATTAGAACTAAGTAAGGACTCTTATACTTATTTTACAGGTTATTAGGAGGTGATTTGGGGCTTAAAATATCAATCGAAAACACAAGTAACCAGTTAAACCCACCGTAAGTTACGGTGGGTACCGTAAATTACGGTACCCATGGATTCTCAAACCCACCGTAAGGCAGAAATTTTCTGCCGTATTAGTTTTCCAGGCTACCGTAAATTACGGTGCCTACCGTAATTTACGGTAGGCTCAGTTATTTTGTTCTTCTCCACGTTTTGACCCGTTTCGTTTGTTTCGACTTTTCAATGATTCCGGATCCATTTCAACATCTATATTTGTTCAATTTAGAAGCCTTAACTCCCTTAGCTTCGACTCTTTGCATCTATCATATTATTACCCATTCTATAATCACACTTTCATATTTAACTAGGAATGGGTTATAATTCCACTTTCGAGCTAGTCATTCACTAACTTGGACTAGCATATTAGATTCGGATCACACCTATACATTTCGCTATACATCTTTATGTTTGACATACACACAGTCGCCAAACCACACGTTTATCACCCACTGGTGAATTAGGCTTACACACAGTAGCCAAAATATAGTTTATCACTCACTAGTGATTTAAATGTTACCACCGTAACTAAATATAGTTATAACCCCTCCAGGTTTGGTTCACACACCTGTGAACTATACCGGTATATTTATTTCATGCACACGCGCATGAAGCTTCAACCCAATTCATGTACTCGAGCATGTATACTTACTATTACTATAACCATTACTTATGGTCATTATTCACAACTCACCTTTACTCAAGATTACACATAATAAAATCATAAAGATAAGACTATATATGGTTATAAGGCTAATGTCCTTACCTTAAGCAAGCTTCAACTCAACCTTTGTCTTTGCTCACCGCTTTGCTAATACTCCCTTCACCTTATGAGTTAGATGCAGAAAGTTGATGATTTATAACTCAATTCCACAATTAGAAGCTTGAATTCAACACGAACGCGACTCAATTTGACTAGGGTTCTTGATCTCCTTCCTCCTTCCCGTTCTCCTCTCTTCGTGAGTGTGTGTGTGAGTGTCCAGGAGGTTCTACACCTCCTTACTAATATGTATATAATTTGATTTTTCTCAATTGGCAAAAGTAGCCCCTCTAGTTACTTGTAGTTAATTACACTAACAATACTAACTTAACTCAGTTAGTTTTAATTTACCACTCATTTTATTTAAAAACACAAATTATAAAATTACCTAAAATGGGACGTTACATTTTGATACTTAGCATCATTAAAAACTTCCTGTTCAAGGAATTGAATTATAATCACTGATTTGGGCATAAATCGAACCTCAAGAAGTCGCGAACTGTTCTTCGTGGGATAATCATCAAATCGACATAAATCTGGTAATTAAACACACCTACACGCTCGATTTTAAATGGGGATTAAAAGCCCCATGGATTCGGTTGGTATTAACATCGAATTGGGGAATTTGACCCAAATCAAACCTAAGGTTCATACGGGAATTGGGTTGGATTGTGGCTATGTTTAAAAGATTTGGAACCCGGGGAATATCGCGGCTTAGGCCTTTGTTCCACTGGTTCATGCGCTCTATCTCAAACAGAAGGTCCCGGGTTCGACCCCGGGCCACTATAACTATTTTTTTTAAAGCCTTTTGAGCTTCTAAAAATTATATAAAAATTTCTAAAAATCATAAAAATAAATTTTATAAACTATTCTTATTTAAAAGGTTACATAAATATTTTCTGTGGAATTATTTTATTTAAAAACCTTAATAACTTTTATAAATTATTATTTACAAACAACCATTTATTTATAAAAATGAACACAAGATCGTGTTTAATTAAAGAATAACCGTGGAAATTGTGGAAATCATACAATTTGTAATTTTATAATTATTTACGAGTTACTTCTTATAAAATTATACTTTAATTAATTAAAATTAAATATATAAATCGCAAAGTTTATAATTAAACTTAGATATATAAAACCGATCGTGTGCGTCAAACCCAAATCGACTCAAATCCAACCAAATATATCTATTCGTATTGCACATATCTTAAAGACGTAGTTACCATTAATAATAGGTATTACTCGTGTTTGATCGTGCATTGCCTTATTCTTTGAAGTTCTTGTTCATTTCATTATATCAATTCAAGGTGAGTTTACAGCCCCATTTTTACTTATATACTCTTTTGGGGGAGAGAAACATGCTGTTTTCATAAACGTTACATTACATTGGATTTTTGTAATACTGCATATACTTGATACTATGGTGTTATACTTGCCCAACGGGCCGTTAATATGGACTTAGCGAAGTAATTGTTAGTAGTACTACTGGGATTGACATACCCCACCCGGGCTAGTCGCGTTAACACAACGTTCGTCAAACGGGTGAACGGTTAGCCTAATTACAAGTGTTGTGGTGTGTGATCCACATCCGGGCCTGTTTATTATTTGATTACATGTCAGCTCGGCCGCGACTTCATACACATAGTGATAATTATGGACTAGCTACCAATTATATGCTTTAATTAATAAATCCGGGCATTTCATTATACTTATCGGATTAATAAATCCGGGGATTTCATTATACTTATCGGATTAATAAATCCGGGGATTTCATTATACTTATCGGATTAATAAATCCGGGATTTCATTATACTTATCGGATTACTAAATCCGGGAAATTACATACTTGATGGATTACATAATCCAGGAATTACATACTTGACGGATTACACAATCCGGGAACGTCATTACTGATAATTACTGTTTTCTGATAAACCTGTGAACTCACCAGTCTTGTACTGAGATTTTTGCATGTTTTCTCTCAGGACATTGATGTGGCACGTCTAGGAGCACAGCATCCACTGCATGTCACTCCGCGTTCATCTCAAACTGTTTTCAAGATTAAAATGCATTTACTTTACATAAATTGGATTGGACGCGTGATTGCGTGTTCCAAAACTATTGTTAAATGTTTTCCTGTTTTCGCTTCCGCACTACTTAAATATATTTGGTTTGTTTCATTAATATTAAGCAATCTATATGTTTTGTAATTATCGAGTCGTTTGGTGTAGCTAATGCTTAACTGAGATCCTAGTTATGTCACACGCCTGACGGTAAAACCCCGTTAGCGGATTTTGAGGGTGTGACAATTGTGTTTAATATTTGTGGTTTTACGTATACTTTTCATTCGGTTTTTATTTAACGCAATGAAAATGACCATTTTTATCTTATCTGAACTATTTACTAGCTATTGTGCATTTTGAAAGAAATAGAGTTTTACCAGTATGAAGCCTTTGATGATTTGATCGGTGTAAAGCTCAGGTTCCTTTTTCTGTAAAGCAAGCAATTTATCCACCATAACCCCCGACTCACAGCTCCCTGCACGACGTCTTTCTTCTATAATCTCTTCAGGAAACTCATCAACTCTCTTCATCAAAGCAATCTTCTTCTTCTCAACTCCACCAAACCCTACCCACATTAAAATCGGCAGAAAATCTCCAAATTCTGGCGTATGTAATAACTTAAACAACTCTCCCATCAAGTTGCGAAACGTGGTTGCTTGCTTCATGTCGCTGATATTCATTGGATCTCCATGGTACCTCTTGCCCATAATCGACATTGTTGTTATGTTATTCAAAAGGTCCCTAAACCAACACTTAAGGTCCACCTTATGCCATGAGTCTCTTACAATTAGCCTACACATGAGCATGAGTTCATGCTCACGCAAATGTGTGGTGGCATCAAGGCTTGTGGTTGATAAGAGCTCGGTTGCAGCCACACGACGTAGCGCGCGCCAAAGGTCACCATATGGGGCGGAACCCATGGTTGTGAAGTTGTAATTGATGTGTTTAGTTGATGGCAAGAATGGGCGATTAGCTAGCGCGATGTCGTTTGTTTTGGTAAAGCATTCTTCGACCGCGGAGGGAGAGGTGCCAATTAATACCAATGTTGTTAGGACCGGATCGGACCGGCCGGTCTGACCGGTTCGACCGCGAATCGGTGGCTGGTCCGGTCCGGTCGAGGGTGGATCGTTTTTGGCCATTTGAACCGGCCGGTCCGAACCGAACCGGCGGTTGGACCGGCGAACCGGACCGGTTTTGACCGGTTTTTTTTTTTTTTTTTTTTTTTTTTTGCTTTTAGTGGGTAAAAACGGGGTGTTAAACCATAAATTAGTACGTAAAATATACAAATATAGTTAAGTTTTATATATAACTATAAAATATATGTATAAATCATATATAAATTACTTATATTTAATTACATATATAAATATAATTAAAATATAGTTAAATCCGGTCCATCCGGTCCGACCACCAAACCAGTAAGGCGTCCGGTTCGACGTCCGATCCGGTTCTGAGAACATTGATTACTACTCGTCAGACACCGAACCGAAGCAACATAACGGGACCATATTTTTTAGAGATGGTAAGTAGGTGTTCATGGAGGGGTTGTTTGAGTAGGTGAAGATGGCCAATAATAGGTGGTGATGGAGGGCTTGGGGGTAGGTTTGATTTGGTTCTTTTGTTGTTGTAGAGTGTTATAATTAATAGAACAAGAGTGAATATGAGCAACAGAATGAACATGAACAAATTTACATCCATGATGTTGTTCAAGTATAGAGAACTCTTCATATGCATGTGGAGAAATATGGAAGATACAATGGCTCATATTTATAATGAATATTTTTTGTTCATACAAATAGAAAATTATTATTCTCTCCTCTCTCCTATAATTCATATAAATAACTTGAATACTCCTTCATGGACGTATTTAATATCTTTACCAATTCAACTTATACCCTACCCCACATTAAAAAAAAAGTTTAATTCACATATGAAGAGAAGTTTTAGTGTGGCATTTTTCCTTAGACGACGTTCAAAGACTAGGGTTGTGATTTGTGGTTGTTGTAGTGCCTTTTTGGGTGTTGGTCAACATTGTTGAAATATCAAGACGTTCAAGGATGGTCAACGCTAGGTAACAGCAGTTAACAAGTGGCAATGAAGAAAACTAGAGAAGTAAAAAAACCAAACTTACCGGAAGGTATGATCGCGCACCGTAATTCGATTAATATTAATTTGTTAAAACTAAACGCGTGTGGTTATAGCCATTGAGCTTTAATATATGATACATTGACGATGAGGTAAATGATAAAAGTGACACGGACTTGTTGATCGTGTTGTTAATGAGCAAGCGTTCGTTCAAACTAAACATTTAGTACTAAATGAAGAGTTATAACTAGAGCTTGTTATTTTGAACTGAGAACTACATCTTCAACGCATGGAAATTTCAATTATTGCACCGAACGAACTACTATAACTACTTATACCTTGTGACACATAATAATTGTCATACCTTCATCACATACAAGTATCCACGTTACGTTCATAGACATCCATGATGAGTTAACCTTGATATATACTAGTTTATTTATTTGAAGTTTATTTTAGTTATGAAAATATTTTGTATATTTTTATTATTTGTTTATAAATAAATGGACAGTATATTGTAATTCTTGGATCAAATTTTTGTTTGTATTAATATAATAAAAAAGACATGAGAATTTTATAAAACCATCAGGTTCATTGTCTATTTTAATCCAACTGATTCCAAAAATCCAGGTATTTATAACTTATATAATTTCCAAGCACACGGACAATACTAAAACATAATTGGTGCCTTTAGGCGTTGTTGCTACATGTAGGTTTTAATTAGACCATAGTATTGTCCCATGGTAGGTTTTAATGGGATAATCTAATTTCTTTTAGTCTATTACCTCTAATAAATAAGAAATTTTTGGGACACATGATACATTCTTGTGCTTCTAATACTTTATTTATCGCTCATTTCAGTGTTAACATCACAAACAATTCTCTTGATTCTTTTTATGATTTGTTTCCACTGATAGTGTATCCCTTTCAAAATGAAAGTTTCAATTTTCAGTATTGTTTTACATAATATTCAACCTAAATCGAAAAGAAAATCACAAGATTGTGATGATTTGGTTCTAGCTTCACTCCGCTTCATCTACAAATATCGTTATCTTCTTACTTTGCTTCTTAACCTGATTTCACCATCGAAATTTCTCTGCGTCACTCCAACTTCACCTACGCAACCTAACTTCTCCGACGATTCATTCTTTTCCATCGACTTCTCCACTGCTGCTTTTTGGTGTTTTGGTTATGCGACGATCCGGATCATGTATCCTTTTGTTGTACCTTATGAATTGTGGCACATAATCTATTAATCGATTACTAGGGCTAAAAAGGAGTAGTGCCTTTTTAAGGTGTGAGTAAGCATGTCACGGTTGGCATGGTCACCATCAGCATCATCTACGAATCTATAGTATATAATAAAAGACGGATTGATGGGAAGACGTGACCTTATTTTAGCACCTAAAAAATATGTTGCACGCCTCTCTCTTACTTTTATTAATTAATGAAAAGTGTGAACTTTCATTTTCCTTCCTATAATTTGATCACATAAGCTATTTTCATCTAAAAAGGTTTTTTTTTTGTGGCTCCGGCTCCTTAAGGTTCTAAAGAGTTTCAAATTTCACCAAAACATTAAATTCGTTAATTTGATGTTAGACCATCTATCACTAAAAAGAGTAATTATGTATTTTTACATATAAAGACAAAATCCTAATTTATGTTAATGTATTGTTATTAATATTTCATTTACGTATTGTTGTTTCATTCACGAAACTTACTTTAGAAATTTTAAATCCTAATTTATGTTAATGTATTGTTATTAATATTTCATTCACGTATAATTGTTTTATTCACGAAACTTACATTAGAAATTTTATCTTTTCATCTTTGAATTATCGACTTTATCGGTAGGAGAGGAGGATGGACGTGGTTTCTGATTGTATAATATAGACCATCGCCTTTAACCACCAATTCTCCTATATCGCAATTTAATTCCACTCGATTATAATTATGTGATTGAGTAATTTTGTTTTGTATTTGAGTAATTTTGTGAATTACATGTTTAACATTTTAAATTAACATAATTAACGTTCATGAATGAAAATGACAATTCTTTTAAAACCTTATTGAGTCGTATGCATAAAAAAATCTTTATTTGATGAAAAATAACAAATGTGATCAAATCAGAGGAAGGAAAATGACAATTCGCTCTAAATAAAATCATAAAATCAATTAACTTTGATATATTTACTAAAATATCCGAAAACAAACTTATTTTAGATTTATAATTTTCTTCGGTTTTACTTATACATTCTTTTAGTTGTTTTTGTGATTAGTGCTTTTATATTATGTTTTATAACGATTATAAAAAAATATTAAGCATTTATATATTATTAATATAATATAACTACAACCAATTTTATAATAAATGATTTTAAAAAAGAATATTATTGTATTTAGTAGTTTATTTATTTATTTTCAAATAAAAGAGTAACGACTCAGGTTAACCTTTTCACTAATCACAATCATTTACTAGAGGCCTGAAATAAAAGTAACTAAATAATTTTAATTATATGACTTTAAACAATCGTTTTATAGCACCTTAAAATTCCAAATTGTTGTAAAGTTTGTACTAGTGAAGTACGGGGTCGATTTTTAGTAAAACAAAAGGACGACATGTTACCTTTGTAAGCTAAGTGAATATGGAGGAGAATCTAAAGGGGTATAGTGTAACATTTCAAATTATTAAACCCTATGATCCCCTCTGACATCCTCGTCACAATTCTCCCGTCTCCCGTTTTGTTCTATCTCTCATGGTCCGCAAAGCGGTGAAGGAGCAAGGCGAAAGTATACAGGATCGTTCAATCTGTGTAATCGTTATTGTTGATCTCGTACAATCTCGGGTAACCATCATCTCTTGAATATGTTAAAGAAATCGTGTTCAGTTAGTCGCTGGCCGGCTCAACGGTTTTTGAGTGCCCAGTCAAATTTTTAAAAAAATAAGAGCCCTTTCCGAACCTTTTTACTTATTAAAACCAACCTCCTTTATCAGGTCATAGGGCCGGCAATAGTAAACCAAAATGTTTATACTTGGCGGCGTTTAAAAAAATTAATTATATATTGTGTATGTATTGTGTATAAATGTTTATATGAAATTTATTTTTCTAGCTTTATATGATATAAATTCGTTAATGAAATATTCATAATCAAATCCTTCTAGAAATATTTTTCAATAGCTAAAATAGCTAAACCGTTTAATATTTCTTATGATATTGTAGATCATAAGTAACTTTTTATAAGCTTTAATTCAAAAAAGTTTCGTTACGTGGAAGTAACATTACAAGAATAGTTAACAAAATCCTATAGGCAATATATACATTTAAAAAATTGAGTTTTTTTTTATAATTTAGTATATTAATAAGTGTGTCTAATTCTAAAGAAATAATATCTTTTAGGATTTTTAGTTATTGAAATAAATTTAAACCATTAATATCTACACTATCATTATGTTTCAAAATATTTTTGAGGTAAATACATTTTTTTTTAATTTCTAGAAGGATTTTAAAAAAGAATATTATTGTATTTAGTAGTTTATTTATTTATTTTCAAATAAAAGAGTAACAACTCAGGTTAACCTGTTCACTAATCACAGTCATTTACTAGAGGCCTGAAATAAAAGTAACTAAATAATTTTAATTATATGACTTTAAACAATCGTTTTATAGCACCTTAAAATTCCGAATTGTTGTAAAGTTTATACTAGTGAAGTATGGGGTCGGTTTTTAGTAAAACAAAAGGACGACATGTTACCTTTGTAAGCTAAGTGAATATGGAGGAGAATCTAAAGGGGTATAGTCTAACATTTCAAATTATTAAATGCTATGATCCCCTCCAACATCCTCGTCACAATTCTCCCGTCTCCCGTTTTGTTCTATCTCTCACTGTCCGCAAAGTGGCAAAGGAGCAAGGAGAAAGTATACAGGATCGTTCAATCTGTGTAATCATTATTGTTGATCTCGTACAATCTCAAGTAACCATCATCTCTTGAATATGTTAAAGAAATCATGTTCAGTTAGTCGCATGGCCGGCTCAACGGTTTTTGAGTGCCCAGTCAAATTTTTAAAAAAATAAGAGCCCTTTCCGAACCTTTTTTCTTATTAAAACCAACCTCCTTTATCAGGTCATAGGGCCGGCAAGAGTAAACCAAAATGTTTATACTTGGCGGAGTTTAAAAAAATTAATTATATATTGTGTATGTATTGTGTATAAATGTTTATATGAAATTTATTTTTCTAGCTTTATATGATATAAATTCATTAATGAAATATTCATAATCAAATCCTTCTAGAAATATTTTTCAATAGCCATTGTAGATCATAAGTAACTTTTTATAAGCTTTAATTTAAAAAAGTTTCGTTCCGTGGAAGCAACGTTACAGGAATAGTTAACAAAATTCTATAGGCAATATATACATTTAAAAAATTGAGTTTTTTTTATAATTTAGTATATTAATAAGTGTGTCTAATTCTAAAGAAATAATATCTTTCAGGATTTTTAGTTATTGAAATAAATCTAAATCATTAATATTTACACTATCATTATGTTTCAAAATATTTTCGAGGTTAATACATTTTTCTTTTAAAATTTCTTCATTCATGAATTTAACTTTTTAATAGTA